>PNEQ01056525.1:0-34493 GCA_003012365.1 Medauroidea extradentata
GCTCGGAAAAACACCGGCTTCTTTCTGCTTACTCGTTCGGGAACCATGGTGGCAACCAGTCGTGCTGTCGGAGTGAGCCTCAGTCAAATTGCTAATACTCAATTTGAGCCAACTTTAGCAGCTTAACCACAGTTGCGGTATCACAGCGTATTTCTTCGTGCGGGTTTTGTGTTGCAGCAGCAACACAAGAAAAGTTTGTCGACGTCTTCAACTAAGGTAAGTGCGTAGTATGTCCATTTAACTGCGGTCGGGTAGGCAGGAAACTTTGAAAACAAGAGACGTGATCGTCTCATCGTACATAACGTTTGAAATCAGATAAGCCATAGTAGGCCTATATGAGCGTGCAGTACTTGCACAGATGGTCAGGTAAGTTTGATGCTATTCTTCTATTTTAAAATGCAAATATATTATCTATTAGCTTACAAACATTATGGGGAAAATTTGAGGAAAAACAACAACAAAGTACCCAACAAATAAAAGCTGTAGTGCCTGACTTATTTTGAGTGACTACGATCCAAGCGCGGTATCGCAGCAACTGGCCTTTTGCGAAACCCGGACTCTAGTCTTTCACGTTCAGAAATAGTCATTAACAATTAATCACCCACACGTAATACTAGCACATTCGTACACTGCAGCAACCTGGATTCAAGTCCCTGAATGGGTGTAAATTATCAATTGATAACTGCAATGCCTGAGTCGTGAATGCTGGCAAATCCGCACTCTAAGGCGGTACAGAACCCAGTCACTGTAGTCGAGAAATTGCAGCTACTCCAGTTGCTGCCCTCTCCCCTCCTAGACCTCTCAGTCTCGCCAATACCTGCTCGCGACCAGTCCACATGCACAAATAGGCCAAGCCTCTATAGAAACAATTGAATCTTTTCTTTACAACTGACATGATGCAAGAAATGTTAACATATAATTTAATACTAAATGTAATGAAACATTTCATACCATTTTACTCCAAAAGTAATAATCGTCTTTTCCTCGTACACAGAACAAGAAATTGTAAGTTACATTCACAAAAAAAAAATCTTTGGAAACTTTAGAGTAAATGCTTGCAAATATTCAAATATATCTGCATATTTACAAAAAGTTTTGCATAGTTACAAAAAATAATTTTTCCATTTAAAAATAAATTCTTATCAATTATACAATTGTTTCAGGTGCACAACAGTATTTTTGACTACCTGTTTCAAAGAAATTTTTGTAAGAGTTCAATATTTTTTTATGCTATATGCCTTAGAAGGTTATTTTAAACAAATACACTGCAAATTAAATGAATTCCTCTAGTGCCTTCTTGCATTTGGAAAACTTCGACAGCTTTAATGACCTGTAACATTCTTGGTGAAGTGCCTAGACTGACAAATATTTTGACATTAGTTTACAATCTTTTCTTTGAAAAAGTACGAGTTTTTTTTTTGCTGCATAGTCGGATTGTTTAACATTAAACGCTGTAATATTCGTTATAAATTATATATGATATTAATTCCAAGAGAGCACATATCGTTTCATTGTCAAAAATGCCCATCACAAAACAATGATTCTCTTCACCTGCGAGTCGCCTCTGTGCTACCACCTCGTCTTCTTACTTGTCTCGGCTTCGCACACCGCGCTGTGTGTGTGTGTATGTGTGTGTGTGCAATCACACTAATGGCGGAAGGATTCCTCGCAGTACTGAACGTTAACTCACGCTTCGTGAGACAGACGCCTATACACTTCCCGAGAAGTGAGAAATCTCGACCAAAAGCAGTGATGCTACCTCGCCTGGCTATCGTCCTCGGTGCGAAACAAACTGCACGAACACTCCCCTAGGAAATATTATAAGATGGAAATGTTTCCGTGTCAGAAACTTCTCAACAGATGCATGGGACCCCTGATTTTAACGAAACTAATTTTACACCACTTTGTTTCGACGCCTTACGTGCACACCTTCAGCACTGCTCCGTGGTCAACGATTAGATATTGTTAGAGATTACGGTACATCGCGAAAATGTTTTGTGCTTACGTACCCTTGAAAAAAATATGGTTTCTTGTGACATGTACTATTGTGTGGTATACGTCTGACACAACGTAGTTATTTGCAGACCAATAAAATACGTAAAATATTGCAATAGCGGTATTATTATTGGCTCAGTCAAATAGGGCAACAGCTCCACGTACAAGCGAAAACCATTAATGTTCTGATAAGCTGAACGTGCGTTGAAACCCAGCAAACAGTCAAGTTTTTTCCGCGATAAACCATCATCTCTAGATATTGTTGACTCTCAACGTCTTGGGGTCTCCCCACTAACCACGGACATGTGGTATCGCAGTTATCTTGTTCACATTGGCACTGTCAAATAAGTGACGTCTCGACGTAAAGACTCACTGCAAATAACAGAGAATTAGATCTGCAGATGTACGCATAAGAAGAGCAACGATTTTGTCGCAAAAAGAATTTGGCATCACTTTGTTTCATTGTCTTACGTTCACGTCGACAACTTTGCTTCATGTTTATTTGCAGCGTGTCTTTGTTCAGGCATGTCTCTCATTTGATTGCACCAATAACAATAAGGAAATTGTGACATCATACGTCTGTGATTTGTTAGTAGAAGCCCAAGACGTGTGAGAGTTAAAACATCCAATCACTGACAGTGAAGCAGAGGTACATATGTGAACAAAAGGTACTAAAACAAATCAGGGAAAAATTCTTTTCGCCATAAAATCGTGGCTCTACGCATAATGCATTGATACAAAGTGGTAAAAAATGTTTCGCGAACATAAGGGGCCCTAACTACACAGTGCGTATTATTTACATAATTTAGAGCTACAAAAATATATCACACATATGTTAGTCTCCGATAAAATAAATATCGGCAGTTGTAATGCTACGTCTAGTTTAACGACGCGGCACATTTCAAACGCGATTGCCTAAACAATCCTGCACCAGTCCCAAGATGTTTGACTGGCGAGGTTTATCTGCGTTTGTTGATGCTCGAATACAAACAATTATTCGGTTTGATTAAACAACACTGATTTACGTTTGCATTGTATTCTTCATATATCATAATATTTAGTTTATCTGGAAATATAATCTTTGAATGAACTTTGCATGGAGTGCATGACAAACTGGTGTTTTGTTGGTGAGTCGCAGAAAACAATCAGTTATATGGAGAGACTAAGCACGTAAAAATCAGCAATTTAAAAAAAATTAAGAAACCCAGAAATTGTTGAGTTAATACCGAAATAGGAATACAGTCAGTATAAAAAAAAACAATAAACGGAAGGCAAAATAGAGCTGGACCAAATAAGGCACATGAAAACCAGTGGCGAAGCGTGAAGTGTTGTAGGACAAGCGATATACTCAGTTGCCTGTGAAACCATTAGACTGGTAGAGGCAGGTACACTCCTCAGCCAGTAGCATGTAAGAGGCGAGGAACTAGTTGTCAGTAGGTTTGTTTTACTCGCCGTGACCTGGCGTCTCTTTGTGTTCTTTCAGCTCCCGGGGCACTCCTAGGCGTTTTACTTACCGGAAACAATATGGCGGGGGTCCGTTTTACTCGCCAGGTCAAGCCCCTCCAGGTCAAGTAGGTCATGCTCCCGCCGCTCCACCTCGCGAGGTAGAGTTGTGGGGGCAAATCGTCTGCTAGACGTTTTCGCGCCAGTCTGCTACATCGTGGTCTGTTAACGTTCGTAGTGATATGGATGAGAATAACTTTTTATTCCAAACAACATTGGAAAATGATAGAAATATCAGACCCGAAGATGAAGGAGTGGTGTATTTACAGCAGAATGTAATTATTTATTTTGTAAATGATGATTTTTCATTCTCTGTTATATTCCCGATAACTACTGCTAGTTCGGCCATTACAAAAAGAAATGCACGCACGCAGTAAAGCGTTTTCCTTCGCCCTTTAAGAGTACAACTCCCTCTGACCTGGGTCAGCATTATTCCAACTCCACCAACTCCAGGGAGACGCGAGAGACGCTGGGTCAAGCACGAGTAAAACAAACCTAGTAATACACGTAGGTCTCAGCAACACAACTGTCACCTGCTCGAAGTGTATAGGCGGGTTTATTACTGCTTGCCGTGGAACACATCCACTCTTCGACACTTATGAAAACAGCTACAATGATGTAGAAAGAGAATGAAGAAAACACAAATGAGCACAGCTACAGGAATGGCTGTAGACAAGACAACACAACGAATATGCTATAGTACTAGGCTTCCTTATGACGAAATCGCAATGGCACACCAGAAGCGACGCAGTGTGCGCGATGTGAATAACAAAATACGCCAGCCAATCACCGTCGAGGCTTCTGTGACTTCAGCACGTCCGCCTCGGCGCTGATTGGCTGTCTACTTTTTGTGAATCACCCGATTCAAGCGTTAGACGACAGCAAATGCGACTTTCCCGTAGCAGGTATCTGTTCCCGTCTTCAGGCTGACGGACAACCACAAAAGGACCTGCAGCACAATGCCAGTGACATTCACAAGCAAAGGAGTATACATAAAAAACACATCAGTTTGTTATCTGAAAATACTTTGACAATTTGAACCACATGCATGCTCCAAATAAATAAGGAATAAGTCATGTGAGTGACGCTAACTTCCCCGAACTCGTCCTGCATAGTTCGTCTCACACAGGAATTCCATTTATCTACAGTTATGTTGGCAGTACTTTATACCGCTGTTTGCATTGGATAACCGTATCTTCCACTGCCTCTGGTGATTTCTGTCAATGCTCACTCAGCTGTCTGCCAAACTATTGAACGTATTTCTTTCCTTCGGAATTTGTACACGTACTAGATCCTAGAACAGACCTGAAGAATTTTCGTTTTCTTTTAGATGCAAGCTAGAGTTCCAGCAATTGCAGGTCTGTATCACGTTCATAATAGTTCGTTGACTTACTCGACCCTTCCTGGAAGTAGCTGAGTCAATAATAAGACTGTAGATGAATACAGGCGAGCAGCTAATAGACAGTGATGTCTGCAGTATTTCACAAACATTCTTGGAAGCTAGCCTACATGTCAGTCAAACCGCGAATTTTTCCAGTCTCTACCAAGAGCCTAACTAAATGTCTTATTATAATTATTATTGTAATTCGCGTTGTTATTTGGAGCAGACTAGACCTTAAACATAATCTGTGTTGCCTTTGGCCACCGGTCCTTTTCTGACATAATTTAAACTGACTGCTTTGCGTGCGATTCGTAACTACAGTACGAACCAAAAACATAGGGCCACCCTTACATATAAGGGACACCCGACCCGGATTCATAATATTAGTTGGAGCGACTTTGTGAATTTTTCCCTGAATATAACCGCCATAAGCTTTATTTCTGTTCAAATAAACGTTTTTGTATATTTATTTGTTTACAAGCTGTGAATTTATGAATATATTGCAAAACTAAAAAAAATATCACTACATTTTGCAGTATACAAAAGCTATTGAAACAAAAACTACTTCAGGTAGGTTAATGTATTTTGTTTGTGTAGCATAAAATTTATGAACGTAAAATAATATGCAGGATTCACAGCGGGAAAAATTATTTGGAACTTTTTTTGCCTTTTTTGTGAATAATAAACACACGGGAAAAAACGCTCAAAAACCCACTTTTCACATCTTGGTGAAATCATGTGTTAGACACGCGGTATAAATGTTACTGCTACTGCTACTTCTTGCCAACACATCTACTAAAAAGCCTAAGCGGCAAACACACGGCGGCTTAGTCAATACCACAAAAATATACATACGGAATTAGTGGAATATTTATACAGTTTTCTCTGTATTTTTAAATCCCCTCTGTAGCTGAAAACGGGGGTGAATTAATTGTTATTTACTGTGATTGCTTTATAGTATTTTACGTTCGTGAGCATTCTACTTCACACACAAAATACATTAAGATACCTGAAGTAGTTTTTGTTTTATTAGCTTTTGTATGCTGCAAAACGTAGTGATTTTTTACTTTTGCCATATATTCATAAATTCATAGCTTGTAAACAAATAAATATACAAAAAAAGTTTATTTGGACAAAAATGAAGCTTATGGCGATTACACTCAGGAAAAAATTCACAAAGTCGCTCCAACCGATATTATGAATTCGGGTCGGGTGTACCTTATATGTATGGGTGGCCCTATGTTTTTGGTTGGTACTGTATACAGTAAAATTTTTAATTGTTGTCAATAAACGTTCCCTTTTTATGCCGCAGTCAGAAAATATCGCAAAATACGCAGGTCTTTACCTATGCAGAGGCAAAACACTACTTTTCCAATGGTAACACTAGCAAAAATGATTGCCAACGTATCTGGCAAAAGGTTAATTATTTTATTTAAATGTATTCAGAGAGTTTCTATAAGTAGCCCCCAATATTATGGAACATTAATTTTATTTGCTGCTTGCTTGGCTGCCGATGCATACATGGATTAACATTTGCAGTTATTTATCAAAACAGCATGTTTGTTCCTGTGAAAAAGTGTCCAAAATCCATGACTGTCAGCTGGATAGTGTTTGATATGAGGTTATTTTCCCGGAGGGCTTTTTCCCCTTTTACATTCTGAGTAATAGTGTTGAAAACTCAAAAATGATCAATTATATTTAGAACTTGGTTGACCAAGAGCATAAAAAATATAATTATTTAGTACTTGTCAAGCAAACTGACTTGACCACACTGTCAAAATACTTCCTTATAGGCCTATGTTTAGGAAGTAATTTACGTAAACGCAGTATGGGACGGTTACCATACTTCCGCCTTGTAAATAAGCAAGCTTTTACAATGGTGACAATACAAGTCTAGTAACTTCAGTATATATTTGACTGTTTTGTAAAAAGTTTAGGAGTGCTACCATGGATGTCTTGGAGACAATTCTACCATACCTACTTTCTTAGTGCTCCTATACACACGTGTGGCAAATTTACGAACTATTTTTCAGGATGCAGGTACACACAAGTAAATGTTTACATTTCATTGTTGTCAACCCCCACTTGGTATTCTGATGACGGAACATATACAAATGGTTCTAAATTAGTGAACGTTGTTTAATAAAGTTGCAACAAATAACTCTTAGAGACAGAAAAAATGTATTTGGAAGCATTAGAAGCATCGCACTTAGTGTGTGCTGCAATATTGTTACTGTACATTCTAAGGACCGGCATCACCAACCTCTGTTAAGCATTTAACGTTTGTTAAAGAGGATTAACAGAATATTTACCGTATTGCCAACCTCTGGTAAGCATTTAACGTTTGTTAAAGAGGATTAACAGAATATTTTAACGTATCACCAACCTCTGATAAGCATTTAACATTTGTTATAGAGGATAACAGAAGATATAACACGTTAAATCTTCGGTTAATTCTGTCTTTAACAAATGTTTAAATGCTTAGCAGTGGTTGATGAAACCAGGCCAGTACTGTCACAGTTAGTTCGGAAGCGGACGTTTGAAAATTTTGAGACTACGCCATTTTCCGGGAAACAAACTGTATTGTAGTTTGAAATGTAATTTTATTATGTAATAACTAGAGGCACGAGTATTTCGCGTATTAATCTGGCTACAGCCTAGACTTCTCAGTCCTATATACGCTCTGGCGAAAGGTCGAATATCCATTGGCTTCCTGCCGTACAAGTGGGTAGCCCCACGAATGTAAGAACAGTTGTTGTCTACTCACAGAAGTTACACTTATATATAGGTTCTTGGCGTCTAGCGTGACCAAGAACCTATACGCGAAATATCCGTGCCTCTAGTAACAACTAGGGGCAGAAAGTTTTCGCGAAAATATTTTTGCCCCACTATATTTCAGTGCCTTACGAGTGCATCTACTGTTCTGCTCCGTGGTCAGTGATTGGATGTTTTAACACTCAGAGTCTTTCAGTTATATCCGCAAGTGACAAGCGTGTGGTGTTGCAGTTAACAGTGCTCTGATTGGCACAGTCAAACTAAAGACGACTCTACACGAACACACGCAGCTAATACACTTAAAGTAGAACTGCAGATATACACGTAAGGCATTGAAACAAAGTGGGGCAAAAATATTATTGCGAAAACTTACGGTCCCAGGTAATAACTGAATGCGAGAATTCTAGGTCCACTTGTTTGGAAGATAAGGTTTGGTCATATTTCGAGAACCGGATACAATTTTTCCCATCTAACTGTTTTGATTACTATGATAGAGCCCCGCTTTACCTATAGTAAAAACATACATCTTTATTAGAGAAGGTGATTTATCGCAGGAAAAGTTGACTGTTTGCTAGGCTTCAATGTAATGAATTTATTTCTGACGCTTTTATTTCGTTACTGGAGTCACTATATGACTGGGCCAATGATAACTCTGGTGCGCTACTACTGGTCGTCTGTGACTCGTCTGTAAACAATTACACTGTGCTACATAACCGTCGGCCAACAATACATGACTCCTGACGATACACTGGTTTGTAGAATACGCCGACAGAAAACATCCTCGCGATTTTCCACCATCTATAATCTTTATAATTCACGTTTAAAATATGTTTTTGTTAAACAAAATATTCTCCTACTGTAATTTTCTAAGCCATTTTGTTAACTCAACAAAATCTGCTCGATGACCAAATATTTTGTTGGTTCTAAGTGTACATGTATTTGAGCACACACAAGCGTGTATAGGTTGCCTGTAAGAAACATATTTCTCACAGTTTATTTCTCAATTGCGCAGCTTTTAATAAAGGAGTAGTGTGTTTGCAGTGATTTGAGAAACAGGAGATTAAATCAAAACACAGCTAATTCGGTGAGTTAAATATGTTTTTGAAGATTTAAATTGTATACGCATTATGTAATGTTTATATAAATTTATATTATCACTAAATGTTTGTGACGTATTGAGTTCTGGTGTCTTGTTTACATACATACACACACATATATATATAAAGCGAAACAAAGAACATCACGCCGAATCGTGTATGTCAACAACGACATTAAATATTGTTGTGTGCTGATTAACACACTCTTACCCCAAAAGAACGCCGTTTGCAGTTAGAAAGCAAATGTTTGTTAATCCAGTTATTTAAATCAGGGTCACGTATGAAAACTGCAATGCAGTGTCTTCTATTACTAACACAAATACAACCAGCACCTAGAAC
This sequence comes from Medauroidea extradentata, assembly GCA_003012365.1. Lineage (NCBI taxonomy): Eukaryota > Metazoa > Arthropoda > Insecta > Phasmatodea > Phasmatidae > Medauroidea > Medauroidea extradentata. The sequence continues at coordinate 9,091 of PNEQ01056525.1, forward strand.
CAGTGGCGGCTCGTGGGTTGTTGCCAGGTAGGGCTGCAGTTGCCAAGAGCTGTACAGGGTTGTGCGCTGGTTGACTCTACAGCCACTGACACGCTGATGTGCAGGTGCCCCTTACCACTGAGTGGTCACAACACATCTAGTAGCCGGCAAATATTTCATGGTAATAGTCTACGGTGCGTTCATCGAGAGTGTACAGTTCCTGCTATCTGCAGCCCCGCCTGGCAACAACCAACGAGCCGCCACTGCCTATAATTATGCTTGTATTACGTTTGTAGATTCAGAGTAATATTGGTAGGGCCCGGTAGTTTTCGCGAAAATATTTTTGCAGCACTTTGTTTCAGTGCCTTACGTGCACACGTGCAGCTCTGCTATGTGGTCAGTGATTTGATGCCGTAACACCCAGCGTGTGGAGGTTAAACCCGCAAATCACAGACGTGATATGTGGCAGTTATCCGTAGAGCCGCGATTTTATGGCGAAAAGAATTTTGCAACATTTGGTTTCGATGCGTCATGTGCACACCTGCAGCTCTGCTACATCGTCTGTGGTTGGATGATTTTACTCTCACTTGCCTTGGCAAATTATAGACGTACAGACTCACAATAATCTTACTCTGATTGGTGCAGTCAAATGAGAAACGTGTCTGAACAAAGACACTCTGCCAATAACCTTGAAACAGAACTGCCGATGTGCGCATGAGTCACTGAAACAAAGAGGGGCAAAAATCTTTTCGCGACAAAATCGTGGCCCTAGTTATCCGTGTACTGATTGCCACAGTCAAATGAATAAAGACTCTGCACAAAAAAACTCTGTCAATAGCCATGAAGTTGAGCTGCAGGTGTGCACGTAAGGCACTGAAACAAAATTGGGCAAAAACCTTTTTACCAAAAATTTCCGTCCCTAATTATTGCAGTGATACAGTATTACCTATAAATAGAGATGGAGATTTTTGGTAAAAAGAATTATGCAACATTTTGTTTCAATGCCTCATGTGCACATATGCAGCTCTGCTCCGTGGTCAGTGATTGACTGTTTTTAACTCCCAGCGTCTTGGGGATCTACTCACAAATCACAGACGTATGGTGTCGCAGTAACCTTGTTCCTGTTGGCTCAGTCAAAAGAACAACTTATATATTCACAAATACACTCTGCCAACAGCCATGAAACAGAGGTGCGTTATGCATTGATATAAAATGTTGCATAGCTCTTTTCACCAAAAAGCATCATCTCTACATATAAATGTCGAACTTGCCAAAATACTTCTAAGAAGTAAAGACATTTAGGTCAGCACTTAACATCTAGATCTATAGCGCTGGTGAGGAGTGACATGAGGTGAGTATGAAGCAGCGCCGGAATGAGAGGGCTGGGAAAACTAGAGGTACTGAGAAAACCCGCCGACCAGCGACATCGTCCGGCACAATTCCTATACGTGCGAAAACGCGGGGAACGACCCCGCCGGAAATTGAATCCAGGTCGCCATGTTGGGAGGCGAGTACTCTAGCTACTGATATAGTGTTATTTTTTTTTTTTACCAGCGACGCGACCTACAATTTGTTTCATTTTTTTTACTTGCTGTTTGTCACATTTAAGGAAACCTAAGCATAAATTAGTGACTGCCCGTTCTGTTGTTGAAACATCCTAAACTAGTTGCTATCTGGCTAGGGATCCAACATGATTTAAATGTTTCAGAATACTAGATAATTATACGCTTTGATTGCAAACAAAATAGTTCAGAGGCTCAATTGAATGGCTATTTTAACTTACAGGTAGCAACAATCCAATCTCGCGGTATTATTTGACGACAGGCTAGAATTCACACTAGTCTATGCTCATCTGAACACACTCAGTGACATTCTTGGTTACAGGCACCTTTGGGGGCCTGCAGTACATAGGAACAGGACGTTTTCGCGAAAAGACTTTATGGACCTGTTTTTATCAATGCGTTGCGTGCACACACACATACACACACGTGTATGTATGTGTGTGTGCTTCTAGGTTATTGGCTGTCTGTATTCAAGCAGAGTCGTATTTCTTTTGACGGAGCCAATCATAACAAAGCTAACTGCTGCACCATACGTATAATGTTAGCGGGTAGAACCCCTAGACGCTGGGAGTTAAAACATCCAATCATTGACCACGAATCAGAGCTACAGGAGTGCACGTGAACTTTTTTGCGAAAACTTATTGTCCCTAGTAATAACATGTTAGTGGGCATTTTACAGTTAAACTTGTATCAGTAGAGAACGGAAAAATTCGTGGGTTCACTGACCTGTACACTAGCCTCCACAAATATGTGTTTACGTAAGCAGACATCAGCTGTTAAGTATAGTTGTTTGCTGACAGAGTGTGATAACTATTCACGAAATTAATTTTGCCGGAGTTTGATTCAGTGTCTCGCGTGCACCTCGGCAGTTCCGCTTCTCAGCTATTGGCTGCGTGTCTTTGTGAGACACATCCCTCACTTGGTTGCAACAATAACAATGCGTAGAGGCAGGGTTATTACGCGTATTGATTCTAGCTCGGGTTGAATGCCAATATTGTGTACTTCACTACTCCTTCTGTGATTAGACGACACCTGTTTTAACACATATTTGACGATTGCAAGCCAGTGACAAATAAGGAAACTAGTCGGGGTGGTAACACGTTTTACGGTTAGAAGCCAGTAGATATTTGACTTTGGCCAGAGTGTGTATAGGTCTGAGAAAGTCTAGAATGTTGCGAGATGAATACGCGAAATACTCGTGCCTCTAACAATGAGGCTATTGTGACACAATACGTCTGTGATTTGTCAGTAGAATGTCAAGACTAGTGACAGTTGAAGCATCCAATCACTGACCATGAAATACAGTTGCTGATGTATTCATAAGGCAATGAAACCAAATGGCGCAAAAATATTTTCGTCATGAAACCGTGGCTCTACACATAAGTTATTACTTAGCTCCTGACCATTCAACAGATCTAACAAACTGTTATAAATTAATACGAAGATTTAATACCATAACACAGGTAATCCGGTTATAAATATGCTTTAATTAAAGCTCTACAACTTCTCATGTTCAATTATAAGCCTGAAAAACACAAACTAAAAATCTGCAGAAGCCTGAATTTCTATCTCCGCACCCATTCGGGGAGTCTTTTAACTTATTAAGCTGTGAATTAGGAGAGTTGTATAGCAGTAAACACACCTCTAGAAAGTTCACTGCCTAAGACCGTTGTTTGTCCGATAGAGAAACTTGAGGAGTTTGCAAGTTTCTGTGATCCTTATTCTCGGGTCTTTGTAGAAAACTGCACACATGGCGTAAGACTGGAGGCTATTTCATTATAAATGCAGAAAAGTTCACTCTCTGGTGAACTGTTCTCCATACTGTGAGGGAAAACTTCGTAGAAGGGAGATGAGATTGTAAAACTGAATTTAGAAAAGAAAAGGCAAGAGTGCGTATTTAACTGGACATTCGTATTAAATCGCAACTTTCATCAAACTTAAGTAATCGAGGTTGCTGCTACTAAGAGAGTAACTGGCAAAGAGTTATACAAGTAGAAGACAGACAACTACTTGTAGTACAATATCCCACGTAGAAATTTATCAGCAAAGAAAACCCACAAAAAGCCAAAAATCACCAAAGGGACCAGTTGTCCTAGTTAAAGTAGTTTTCAGCCTTCCAGAAACATTCCATGTACGTACACGGTAAATTGTGAGGTAACGTTTCCTTACGTATAAGGGATACAAAGTATACTTACACGAATATAAACATTTTTTGATATAGGTAAGCTTAAAATGTATGACTGTCTATGTGATATTCCGGAGGTTTGAACTCACAACCATTATCGTCATGAGTCGCTCGACTTATTCATTAACCTAAGTCACAAAAATAAAGCACGCAAGAAAACGCAAGTCACGGTACTGCCGATATGACAACTTATTTTCAATGTTGTATTTACGTTGTTTTTGTGAGCTTTTATGTTATTCAGAGTGAACGATATAATAAATACGCACAACAGATGTACAAGCCCTGGGGGAGGGGGGAAGGGGGCGTCGTGACCAGACCATTAGCCTCCCTCCAAGGCGATCAGGGCTCGATTCCCGGCGGAGTCAGTCCCCGGATTTTCGCATGTGGGAATCGTGCCACACGATGCCGCTGGTCGGCGGGTTTTCTCGGGGATCTCCCGTTTTCCATTCCAGTGCTGCTCCATTCTCACATCATACCACCCCTCACCAGCGCTAAAGATATATATGTTGAGCGCTAACCAAAATCGCTCACTCACTCAATGCAGAAAATGGTTTTTGTCCGTAAGCGATATTATTAAGATAACCGTAATTTAGCACGTAAGTCCCCATTCTAACTCTCACCACGACTCTCAGTAGGCAGCACTCGCAAAGGCGCTATCTACCCGTGTTTTGGAGGTTCAAAAGTGAAGGAGCTGTAAGGGCGACCTTGAAACGCACATCAAATGCCACATCGCCACTACGAGCCAAGTGTTAAATTAGCGTGCAATATTCCTGTCGATATATTTCCTTGGACTTAAGCGGTGACCATACAATTGTATTGGTGAAAAGTCTACAGTAAAGTTCAGAGAATGTCTCAACCAGAGATTCACATACATCCGTCCTAAAAGGCCCTGTTTAGCTGTTTTGGATGGCATAGAAACAGAGTATTAAAAGGAGGGGGCGGGGGCTGTTAGACAATTTTATTTAATGTGTTTCAGTTTTGAGCCAAAACATGTATTCAATTTGTATTATCAAATTTTTCGCTTCGAAAAATCGTAGGATATATTTTTGGTAAACTGCTTAACATTAATACTAATATTAATAATAATAATGTAGTCTTCCAGTAATTCGTCATGCAGAATCATTGCATGAGAATTCTTGAAATATACGTTTACTTTGAAGATTTCTACTGCAATGCTTCTGCATGACAAATTAATGTAATTTTCCATTATTATTTACGTCATACAGTTTACCAAAAATACATCCTACGCTTTGTCGAAGAGAAAATTTTGATAATACAATTTGCATAAATGTAATGCCTCAAAAACTGAAATTGCAATAAAATTGTCTAACACTCCCCCTTAATGAGCATGGTGTCTTAACAAACACATTTCGACCTTGTCCGAAGATAATTGTTTATTTTCATACGTTGGCACAATGGGCGTATGTGGAATAGTTTTTTGAATATAAAATCTCATTACGAACACATTACAACGCATTAGAAGCGCGTGTGAGGCGGCGCCCGTAAGTGCATGGCTCCGAGTTTATCGGTTTTCCGGGGAATAATTTTATAAAAACAAAAGAGAGCCGATAATGTAAAATTACCCTGTAACTTTGCTGTTAATTGGTTTTACTGCGTAATGTAATTTTTCGAGACAAATGGTACAGTAACGTCAGCATATTTATTAATAAAAAATAAATTTCGTTAATTAACTAATTAGCTACCACAATTTTGCCTCGACAAAATAAGAGTATGTAGTTCAAACCAGTTATAACAGTTACAGTGTCGTTTTACGATTTCGGCTACAGTTTGTTGTTTTAAAAAATAATTCTCGTAAATGTAGAAACTCGGAAGCATTCCATGACTGGTCGATAAACGGTGATTCTGAAAAAAAAAAAAAAAATGTGTATATATATATATATATATATATATATATATATATATATATATATATATCAAATCAACATAATATTCTTGTCGAAGGTCTTTACATTGTTTTGCCACAAGTATATCATAATTCATATTTAATATTTTTGGTAGCTGTAAGAAATTCATACTTTTTAAGATTTTTTGCATGCAAAGTATCACAATTTTGTCATGAAAATTAGCCAAAATCACTCAAAATTAATTTACTTTGTGAACGAACGGCAGAATTATTGTGTAAAACGCGTACGTAGAATTATGCTATCTAAGACGTATCTTAGTCTTACATTTCTTCAAAGCATTCCGTTAAAAGAAACTTTGCGTATTCATCAGCAATGTGAAAAATAATTACCTAGCTTGGCCTTAAGCATTGATAATTTACTGTTCACACAGGAGCGAAGTACTCCACTTGGTCTTGACCGTCATGAGGTGGCAACGCTGCACCGCCCGCCGGTGTGAAGTGCCGGAGTTCCACAGCAGACGGGAAACACGAAACGGGAAGAAAGAAAGTAATACGACGCGCAGTTATATATTGAGAATCGACTTGGAGGAGGGGACGATTCTATTAGGTCGACGTTCTTTGACTTCTGTGTGAATGCGGGAGAGAAGAGAGAAGAAAGTCCAGTAAAACTCGGCTTCAGTATGGCATTGCTTCCCACGACGCAGAAGGCCTTTGCTCGACTTTCTTCGCGCCATCTGCTCTCCAATTGCATTGAAGCTATTTCGTGAATTGGAAACGTGCAGGGAAGTCAGGTATTCTATTGCTACATAAGATATAAAGTACCGTGAGGTTATAGTTTTTCTTAAAATATTTTTTTTACACATTTCCGTAGAATTTTAACGTTTTGAAAACTTTTACCTTTTTTCACTGTAAATCGCAGAATTTTCTAAATAACTTACAAGGACCACAACACAAGACTTACAAGCTACAGAAAATACAATTTAAATGAATGTCCTGATGACAGCCTTCTAAAGTCTAGTACACACCAGCCTCTTTCTCGTAAATGAATGAGACCATCAAAGGCGTACAAGAAACTGCTAGAGTTCTAGACAGCATTGTGATGAACCGATGAACGTCTCGTAGCCCAGAAACTCCTCCGTCACGCTACTTGTTGCAATCAACCTCGCCGACGCCCTCGGACACTTCACTCGGCCTTATCGTCCCAACTCGCACCAGACACCTGCCAGCCAAAAACGATTATCTTGTCTCTGCCGCAGCTTTCTTTTACACCATTACTCTAAAGTCTCGAATTCTCTCGGCAAGTCTTGATCTCAAAGCTGCTAGGCGGTCGTATCTGGGTCAAGCACCATATTGCAGGATAGAGTATGCACAGGGATACTCTAGACCATGATATCTGCTGTTACCTGATATAGGTGTGCAGGTGGCCGCCGCCACGCGACCCAAAACGGTAACATGAGCAGCACAATGCATGCCGAACCTCTTTACTCTTACCACTGCTATATCGGCTTACACTTCTCAAAGATAACACGAGCTGTACAGAGCACACGGATGTATCTTAGCCACTGTATCTTCTTACACTGCTCAGGCAGATAGTCGCGGTTCGCAACATTACTTAATGCGTGATCATATAACTTAATTTATGCAAAGTAGGAAGTAAAGTCAGAAGAGTGCTTATATATTCTGTTTTAAAAATTCACTAAATGAAAAATTATGTTGATAGTCTTCTGGGCAAAATTATTTTGTAGTAACCTCAAAATAATTTTGTCGTGGTCACAATATTTTAGTGGTTCAACAAAATGTTTTTGTGGTAACAACAAAATATATTTTGCAGGGCAAATATCCACAAAATATTTTGTAGCTCCCACAGAATATTTTTTTCCGTGTAACTTTTTGCGCACAACAAACTGAAAATGCCTCTTTTTCCAGTAATTTTTTTAAGTTGTCCCAAAAAAAAGTTAAATAGTTGTGTATAGTTTTAATTTTTTTTTAAGTATAGACATTGCAAATGGGTTAAGAAGATTCGTGTTGAACAAATAACACGTAACACACAACATGAATGATCATGTGCTAAAATGAACATGCATGAAGATTGACCTTGTAAACTTGCACGGTGGGTGCCTAGGATACGGTGGTGACGGCCGCGCACGGTGGCGGAACTGTGAATGAACTGTGCTTCAGCTATTCTACACTTTGCTACACTTGCAGGCTCGAGTGGTCCTCTTTGCTTTTGTGTTTTTTTTCGCTTCTGGTCTCTTGTTCCCCCTCCTTATTCCTTCTGGCACATGCGCAGCGAGGAGTCCTGGCCAGGTGAATCGTGTCTTGTTGTGGCTGGTCCTACTTCTACTGTGGTTCTTGTCGAAGGCGGTATTCCTTCATTCTAATGTGAGTACACGAGCTCCTAAGTTAGGTTTGATGGGACTTGTCCCCCATGGACTGCAGAGGCGGCTGTCTCTTCGAATATGCCATATTAGCTTTGTAAGTTTTTTCTACATTTTGTTTGGCCCAGCCTTTGAAAAAATTACATTTTGGGATATAATAATGTATGATTTGTTTCGTAATATTTAGTTGTTTTTTTTTTCTTGTTCCATGTTGCCGTAGCGTCAGATGCGCTAAAATCACGCAGCATGATGGTGGACACTGCAGCAACGGTGAAATTTGATGATAAAATTTTTTCAGGAATTATTTCTTTGAATAGTGATGATTTGAAATACTCCTCCTTTTTTTTTTTTTTTTTTTTTTTAGGATGTGAGTCAGAGTGTACTAGTCGGAGCCGTGGACGAGACATTGTTTATGAACTTGATACAGTCATCAATTTTTTCAGCCTTTTTGACAGATAAGGAATGAACCACATGAATTTGAAATTTCTAACGTATTGAACATTAGTCATTTATCAAACACGTTTTGTACATTTATTATATTTTAATGTTGAATATAGGTGTATTTATTTTGGCAAATGTGACAACAGAAATGTATTAAAAATTTTACTATATCAAGGCTCGTGAGTAAAGATATGTTCATATCAGTGTATGTTACTTGATAGCATTATAACTTACGAGCGTTTGTGCTTTTGTGTAAACTATGAAGGGAAAATGTAAATTTATAAGCTCGGCTTGCATTGCACTAACATACATGTATTTCGAAAATGTAGCAATCTCTATGAGTAAAGATTTGTTAATGTCAGTGTATGTTGTCTAATAGCATAATGACTTATGAGTGCTTGTGATCTTGTGGAAATTTTCAGAGAAAAGTAATTTCTGCAGCTTGAATAAGAATTGGACTTGATATGAATTGCCTGCATATCTAATTCAAGCAGGATAATGATAATTAAATACGAGTAATCTTGTGATGTTTCGTTTAGTGATTGTATTTTCAAGATACCGCATTGCATTGGTAAAAATATGTTATCATCGTACAAGCTGCAAACGTAAAGTCATGATTTTGAATAACAAGTGAATAATCTTGCCTGTAAATGTATTACAGAGTTTGATGCGTACTATTTGTATTAAATGTATTATTTTCAAAATTTCACATATTTTGTTGTATGGATTCAAATTTTGTTGTTTCCACTTAATATCACAGCTACGGGCAAAAGCAGAAACAATCGCAATAGGCCTATACTCTATTTGGCGGAAAACAAACCTGTTTCGAGAGAAGGTGAAATGAGTATTTTGTCATGGAGTACTTATAAACAGCAGTTATACGAAGTGTGGCTCGCTGCTGTGTTTTAAGGGCGCGGTCTACCACAATTTTCATCACCATTTTTTTATTTTTATTTGTACCAGATATTTTTTTTTCTTATTTTAGACACAAAATGTGACTAACTTTTGCTCTTGTGAAATTATTTATCTCTCATAGTTTTCGCGTAATGGCTTGTTAAAGTCATATTTTTGCATGTTTCCGTTTTAACGACTACACTAAAACCAACTGATATACAAAACTCAAAAAATTCTCAGTGGATCAAGACATTGCAGGCTACAATGGCATACTCATGAAATTTAAGAATAACAATTATTAGAATTTTAAAAAATTGCTGAAAGTGAAAATAACAATTTCAAATGTTTAATAATGTTTTAAAAATTACAAATAATGTTTATTCTTTAATTTTATGAGCATGTCATTGTAGCCTGCAATGTCTTTATCCACTGTGATTTTTTTGAGTTTGGTATATAAGTTTGTTTTAGCGTAGTCGTTAAAACGGAAACATGCAAAATATGACTTTAACATGCCATTACGCGAAAACTATGAGAGAGAAAAAAAAATTCATGAGCCAAATTTAATCATATTTTGTGTCTAAAACAAGAAAAAAATATCTGGTTCAAATACAAAATAAAATAATGATGATGAAAATTGCGGTATACCGCGCCCTTAAGTTAAGATAGAAGATGGGCGAAGTTGTTTCTGTAATGTCGGCTGTTCTACGCGAGAGACAAGAAATGTACGGACGGCCTGAAAATTGGACGAGGCAACGGAAGTGCGGGGGCCGACGAGACGAGCGTGAACGGAAGATGGAAAGGGAGAGAATAGACACGAGGTAGAAACACGGCAGAGCTCAACGTTCTTACGAGCGGAATTCTGGACTTGAAGACACCCATGATCGAACAGCAGAAGTCCTGTGTGCTAACACAACAGATACCACGTCACTGCGCTACCCTCAAATAAATAATTATATCAAGAAAAGCAGTGATAAACAATTTCATTTGTTAAATTCGTTTAAATTATTTGTATTTTCGTATCTTGAAACTATGAGAATAAGTAATTTGGACGTTGAATTAAAAAAAAAAAAAACATAATCATTGTATGAAATATTATTGTGGAGTTACGATAAGCTACCAACACGAAGTAAATTATATATAAAAACATATTTTCAGTATCAACTATGCCAGCAATGCAAAACAATAAATAGACTTGATAAATATACTTGTGATCACCGGTTTTGAACTTAAGATGTAACATTACTGCAAATATATGTAGCGTCGTATTCACCAGTCATTGCGTAACACTGTGTCATAATTTCGCATTTAGAAGATTATCTAGTACCAGGCTATATAAAAAGTTACTAGTGGAGGACATACGGACATAAATACGGGCATACGCGCGATCTCATAAGCTTTCCTCTTCTAAAGGAAAGTATGCTAATAATTAAAAACAACATAGATACACAATGTATTTTTAGAGCCACGATTTTATGGCGAAAAGATTTTTGCAACATTTGGTTTCGATGCGTCATATGCACACCTGCAGCTCTGCTATATCGTCTGTGGTTGGATGATTTTAATCTCACTGGCCTTGGCAAATTATAGACGTACAGGCTTACAATAATCTTATTCTGATTGGTGCAGTCAAATGAGAAACGTGTCTGAACAAAGACACGCTGCCAATAACCTTGAAACAGAACTGCCGATGTGTTCGTGAGTCACTGAAACAAAGTGGGGCAAAAATCTTTTCGCGACAAAATCGTGGCCCATATGTATTATTATTTTAATTGGTAAAAAAACTGTGAATAATTTGCCAATATGACGTTCCCATATTTATAGAGAACAGTTTATTGAATGGTTATAAAGTGATATTGTGTTCAGTGAACTGAATTCAAGAAACATTAATTAAGTAAATATTCGACCATGTGTGACGGACTTCAGAGCAAAAGGAATGCTAGACGATTGCGGCATTGGTGTCACACGGATATTCAACCTTTTAGAAAGGCAACTGTTGTAAGAATAGCACTGAATATTACATATACTACTGCACAGTTATTAAAAACAAGTTAAGACTTAAATAAAGAATTTTATAAACCCCCACTCACAAGACACTAAATTTCAAGTCGATCAGACAAGTAGAATTGCTCACATGATTCTTAAACGGCAGAACAGATTTCCTTGAATCACAGCTAAGAACACTATCGATCAAGTCAGCTTTTAAACTAAAAAACCGCATCAAAATCATCGGTCTATTCGTTTATGAGCTACGATGCCACAGACAGACACACAGTTACACAGATACACAGATACACCGATGCACATACAGGCACATCAAACTTATAACACCCCTCTCTTTGCGTCGGGGGTTAGAAAGACAACAGTAGGTAATATATTTATTGTTAAATAAGTGCAATGTAAAGTAAAGGTCATGTGAACTTATAGCACGGCAACTGTAGCTAGAGGTACATCGCCATTCAGCTGTTAATTGGAGTGCTGGTGGGGCCAGCGTCATGGCTGTGACGTCATTGGGTGAACAACGCTACCATCGATTACGAAGGCACTGTTGAGTCCCATTTAAATGTCGCCCTATTGCCCCAAGGCGTAGTTACCCGTGCGCCAATATCGGAGACGTGGCGTTGTTTCAACCTTTCTCGACCCGGATTAATAATAATTTATATTCCTTTTATGATAATTACTCTTAAACCCTAAACGTAAGCAGGTATCAAAAAGCTGTTGCACAATTTTCTTAAAAACAGCGTATACTATGATAACCAATTTTTAATAACAAAAAACACAAAATGGTTTCAGAAAATTCAATGTCACTTTAGAAATAACATAAGTCAATTTTCTACCAAAATGAGTTGTGTGTTATAATTTCGTACAGAGTTAGTCAATGAAATATGGTGTTTCTCACATGAACTCATAGTTCATTGCCTTGCTACATTCGCAAATGACGTTAGATGTTGTTTATTAAAGGGTGTATGCACCTCTGTAGAAAATTATTACTCCCACAATTGACGTATGTGGTTTCTCAAATGACTGACTCAGTTAGGTAGTTGAGGAATTCTGGTTAATGTACTAATTACCCAATTGTTTATACTGCTCGACAAACCTTAGTTTGTCATCCGGAAAATATGTGAATTACAGCCCCCCTCTCTGGCATACAACATCTTCCTACTTTCCTTCGACCCTCTACACACTCCCAGCCAATAGCATGCAAGTAGCCTGGCCGTCGCGACAAGCACTTCGTACAGTCTCATCAGTTGAATAGTAACAACCAGTGTGTAGTTAGTTGTTGTCCAGGTCGTGCCGTTTTGCACCGCGCATCTACAAGACATATAATTGTACAGGCCTACTGCAGACGATCACTTACAATATGGATGGAGTGTACAGGGAGGGCTTCAAGACATTCCCCTCTACACCTTCACATGGCGACCTCGAAACACTAGCGCTCTTATAGGCTGCCTCATGTAACTTGTCCGTATTTTGAAAGTTCTCTTCTGAGAAGTATGTCAGACAGTTCCATTGCTTGGAGCTTTAAACCTACCTGGCTTCCTGGAAAAGCACAGTCTCCGCAAACCTGTGTACAGAAACGTTTCTCAGAAGTGAACTGTCAAAATACGGAACACTTACATGACACAAACTATACCTCCCCTACCCGGGGCTACACTTAGGTTTGTCAAGTAGTATTTTTTGTCGAGAAAAAAATTAGACTCCATAGCCAAAATCAGTTTATAAGAACACAATGGAACTTTTTCTTCGATATCTGCTCTCGTTTAGGAATGAAAAAATAACTTTCGTGAAAGCAGTAGGAGTGACGGGTCATGACCTCAAATATTCTTACCTGACATTTGCACCGGCGCAGCGTAGCGTAGTGCGAGTGTAGGGCAAATAAAACCTCACTTGCACCTCTAGTCACAGTTGGAACTGGAGAGACCCCCGTGTTTATTCAACTACGCGTGCTCGAACACAGCAAATATACTTGCACGGAAGTAGTCGGCCAGGGCCTATTTAAGGAAACATCCCGGCTTCACCTGGAGCGATTTCGAGAAAAAAAACTTGGAAAACCGAAATTAGGATGGCCGGAGTCGTGTATCGAACCCCGAGTCCTCTCGAACGCGAGGCGAGTTGTTTTGCCACTCTTCCACCACGCTCGGCCCACGTGCTATCGGCATATGTAAAGGCCGTTCACGATAAAGTGAACACTGCATACAGTTTTCTTTCAATTGTTTGGAAGCCATTTTTACTATTTTTAACATGAAAACCTATGTGAAATTAAATACTCTCAAAAGTGAACATCTACTGGTCCAATAAAACCAATTTTTAATTAATTACAAGTTTTGCTGAGTGCTCAGTTTATAGTGAACAGGCTATACAACTATTTTGTACACATCACGCGACCTTTGTACTTCTGTGTGTGGGTATTTAGCTCTACTGCAGCGTAACTAGAGAAGACGCAGGAGCAAACGTTTTGTGGCAAAACGCGTTATTTGATCAGTCCCATGGCTGGAAATATTTTGCTATTACGAGGTGTGAAATAGAGGAAGCGACAAGGAAGACCCAAGCACCCGCTTACACCTTATCCTAGCCTCTATCCGCACAAGTCACCCAACTGGTGTGCTGTTTTATATCACCGAAAACCCACCTTTATGAGACGTTCAGTTGCGTGACATTAACACTTTATAGTATAATATTAATGATAAATTTGTGCTGTGCTTGTAACACTTTTTCAAGATTGATCTTTGAAAGTGTTTTTCAATAGGAAAGCATGAATGGATATTTTGTACATGCCATTACGATCTAGATGTGTGTCAAAAATCTAATGATTATAGAAAACCACAGTAATAAGCAGAGTGTACTTTAGTCAACTACTGTGTTTTGTTTCGTCTCACCGCTGTGTCGTATTTTTATTTAATTTTGTGATTCATATATTTTTTTCTGTTTGTCCGTTTGCCGAAGCAGGGCTCAAACTTCTGTCGTCTGCCTTGGTGGTATCTGATTTCTTCTTATTATTTTGTTATTTGGCTATCCTTATTTTATATGACTCGGTTCTAATTTTGGAATTTTATGTTGTGTTGCATTCTGTTGATTAAATTATATACACCTTATTTTTGTTTTTCTATACTATTCAGTTTTCTTTTATATACGTCTAGATCGCAGTGGTGCATGTCCAAAAAAAAATTAATCCAGTCAGTTTCCCAAGGTGTTCGTACCGTAATGTAGGCGCTGCTTTGGGAGCAGTGTTGATCCAAGTTTGATTCTCGGCGAGGTCTGTCTCCGTATTTCCGCATGCGGGAATCGTGCAGGGCGATCCTGCTTGTCACAGCGGGATTTCCTAGAGGTCTCCCACTTCCCTGCCGTTTCCCATTCCGGTGCTTCTCCATCGTAGAGCCTTATTTCCTCAGTATGTTTACATCGACACACGAAATAAGTTTGAGTGTGTCGGAAACAAATGCAGGTGTCAAGATAAGTGAAGATTTATTCAGATTTGAACAGTAATGTAAACAGTGGACAATACGAAAACGGATAAAATATTAAAGAAATCACACTCATTTACGTATTCCAGTGGTCAATTTTAGCACATAGCGAACCTATTTGCATTTGTGAAACTTCAGTTTCTACTAATTTTTTATCACACAAACGCTACTAATTTCTTAACACTCAAAGTAGTTTATTTATACTGCAGATTCTGTCGTACTAATTTTTAACATTTCGCTTTGCATTCCCAACGCAATACAATATTTTTCAAACAACTACCGTAGTACTTAGTTTCTGGCCGAAATTGGGTGAAACCTCTGTTCAGGCGTTTACATAGTACACAAAACTTAACTTTCGTGACGAAACTTGAATTACAAACTCAGGTTTTCCTTGCCAAAGAAACCTCACTTTCGCGCCGTATATATCGCACTCAGACAACAATTCCCGATACCTAGGTTTCCAATACTGCAGTTTCTTGTGTCGGTGTAAACATACTACATGTCATCATCCCGGAAAAGCTTATTACTAAAGGCGCCCAGTAGTAAGTCTGCAGTTCTGATTGCGAAACCCTGGCATTCGTGCAACCAACTCATACGATATTCATTCGCCATAAATTGGGACAACTTTAGCTCTCAGAAGGGGCGTGGGTCTTTTTCTCACACATAACATTCTTTTTTTTTATTTAGGGAGTGAAGAACATTTAAATCTGTTAGTATGAATGAATGATATGTGTTTTTTAAGCGCTTAGCTCCAATTATCTATTCATTTACTAAATGGCTACAAGTCTAATATTTTTCGCTTAAGACAAAGTTACCCCAAAATGAACCAAACTTACTTCAGTTATCAGTACCTAAAAGTAAAAGTATTAACTCCATTTTTTGGGCATTTTTTTGTCCCGAGGAAAACATTTTTGCATGTATGCATTGTCAAAATTGCGTATACACTTATGCAACGTTCTTTGAATGTTTTTACAAATCGGACATTTCTCACGTATGTCGAGGAACCCGCAAATAAACTCATATCTGTCCGGGGCCTAGGCTGATCGGTCACCTTATTGTTGAAAATTAAAGCTGCTGATTGTAAATCCCGCCGCACACGGTACACCATTTATTACAAATATACGTACGTTTTCACGTAAATTTCCAGTCGTTTTTAAAGCGCTTCTCAAATTGAATATTATCATGTACACGAGAATCAAATCTATTTGCGTTTCCAGGGTTTAACAGCAACAATGGGAACGTATGTGACTGAATCGTTCATAAATAGCACTCAGCAAACAAAACTGTATCGAAAATAAACACACCTGTACTATTCACTTACATATTCTAGCTTCAGCTTTTCTGTTTTAATGTGTGTGCGTGTGTTTCGTTTGCAACAGCAAAATGTCAAATGTTAGTGAAAAATTTTCTTCGCATAAAGTTTCAGTTTTATTTGAAAATATCAGTGAATGTTAAATCCTTAAACTTTTAATCATGTGTGTAGGAGGATCCAACATAAACAACAGTGTAAATTTATTTCATTTATTTCAGACAGCAAAAATTAGGTTATATAAAAGTCTCCAATCACGCTTGTCACCCAGAGAACTGACAACTATTTTGAATGTGATTGTTGACACTAAATGGGCATCGTACTCATTCGGAATGGAGTATATTATTATTTTTGAAAACCTATAAATGAAGTGAAGATATTTTGATCAGAACTCAACATCTTTGTCTTTAGCGCTGGTAAGAGGATGAAGAGGCGGAGGAAACGGGAGATCCCGGAGAAAACCCGCCAACCACGATATCGACCGGCACAATTCCCACAAATGGGAAAATCCGGCGTTCAACCCAGTCGGTAATCGAACATGAATATTCATGGCGGAAGGCGAGTGCTCTAGCTACTGCGCCGACCACAGCCCCTTTAACAGTGTTGCCACATCGTGTGCATGAAATGTCATCGTACAGCATTTTGCGTGGAGCGCAAGAGGAGACATTCTCGACGTAGTGTTACCACATCATGCACGTAGAATGTCGTCGTACAACATTTTGCCACATACATGTTCGTCTCCAGTTGTGTCCAGGACTCGCGAGGTGTACTTGTTGTGTGTTTTGTGGACATTCTATAGGTAGAGCCACGATTTTATGGCGAAAATATTTTTGCAACATTTGGTTTCGATGCGTCATGTGCACACTTGCAGCTCTGATACATCGTCTGTGATTGGATTATTTTACTCTCACTGGCCTTGGCAAATTATAGACGTACAGACTCACAATAATCTTATTATGATTGGTGCAGTCAAATGAGAAACATGTCTGAACAAAGACACGCTGTCAATAACATTGAAACAGAACTGCCGATGTGCACGTGAGTCACTGAAACAAAGTGGGGCAAAAATCTTTTCGCGACAAAATCGTGGCTCTACCTATAGGTATACATAAACACATACAAATTAATGTCTGTCTGCGTCAGTTTGCAACTTATGAATTCCTGTACCATTCGCTGCGATTGTGATTAAACTTTGATGCGATGGGGTGTGTGGACTACATTTGGGAAACTCATGTTTCTCACAGGAACAGTTAAGGCCTACTTACTCGTCAGAAAATCTTCTGATTTATTCCTGTACATACCAAATAAAAAAAAATATGTAAAAACAATGCCCTTCAGTAAATAGATTTAAAACACAATTTTTTTCTATGGCATTACAAAACGCGGTGAATATTCAGCGCATTAAATTGTAAACAAGCACGCGAACCAAGTCGCGGGCAACAGCTAGCAACTTGGTGCTCCAATCTCTTAATGACCATATTACTGACACTGTCTACAAAGAGGTCTTATAATTAAGTGTTGTTATGCCTATTCGTAGGCACAGAGGCGGAAGGACTGCTAGTATAATAATTATTTTTAATTAAATTATTTTTCGAATACACGAGAACGAGTTTCTATAAACTTCATTTTAGTTATTACAGCAAAAGTTAAACTGCTGTTGTGACCACCGCTATCATTATTAACCATCGAGACGTACTTAAATTCATATTATCTCTAACTTCATTTTTCACGCAGAAGTTTTATTGCTTAGTCTCTGCTATTCTAGCATTAACGCAGTAAAAAAAAACTATCAAATCATACACCAAGTAAGGAATGGTTTGTAATACCGCTTAGTAGTTATATTGCCACACAATATGCAGCGCAGTGTGTGACTGTTGCACCTCTGCGCATCTGCGCAAGCCATACGCCAGCATCGTTGATCTTTTATAGAAACAAGGAAGCATGGCCTTATTTATACCTTCCAAGTTTGACAGGTGTACACACGCACTTTTGAAATAAATAGGCGGGAAACAAGATTCTTCGTGCTGGCCAGGCGACAAAAATGTCCTGGTAAGGCAGGCGGCACTCATAACACCAGCCTCCTGTCTTCAATAGTGAACCTGCCAAAAGTTTTAAACACAATGAGGATTGTTCCTGCCACTTAAGACTAGTTCGCACTCTTAAAGTAATATCGCCATAATCATAAAAATTTTAAAAATTACGTATAGCCATTACTAGAAAATACTGGTTTCATTATTTTAAATGTATTAGTACCATAACACTTCTTCGAATATGTGTAAGTGAGTAACAAATTGGTAATTGGTATACCCTTTGACAAAAAACTATCTTGAAGTGCAGAAGTGTGACAACTAGTATAAACGTGACCTTGGCAATGTTAAACTTAATTTTGTTTTTATTGCATATATGTGTGTGTAGGTCCACGTTAGAATATCAAAATATTGACACTTTCGTTTGTTACACTAGCAGATTTCTTGAAATCACATACATAGTCAATATCAAAATCCCAAACAGGAAATTAACTACATCATGCGGTAGGCTGAAAATTACGTGGCAGGAAATTTAATCGTTTACGTGGATAAATGACGTGATAACAGGTTCTAATTTCCTTTGGGATTTGATTAAAAGAAAATGCTATTTTCTTTATCGGTTTTTCATGCGCGATATTCATAATTACTACAGTTATTGTGCATAACACCTGATAAATATCATTGTCGAAAGCATATACAATAGCGGTAGTAAATAACATGTTTTCTTACGAATGTGTTTAATTATAAGTAGGTTTTACATAATGCGAAATTATTTTGCATAGAAAGGAGTTAGTTCTACAGATTCTATGCACTCAGTTCCTTTCTGTACGCAGTATTACTATGTCTGACAGCCGAATCACCACTTAACGGAATGTTACATGTTGATATATTTTTCGCGCTTTGCCTCCAAAAATCGAAAAACGCATAGCTTTAACCACTAAGATCTAATTAAATAATATTCTAAACAAGACGTTACTAGCACAACTGAAAAACCTACTTTCCTCAATGTGAGTGAAATTTAACCCTGAAAACTATAATAATTTAAACAAGACGTTACTAGCACAACTGAAAAACCTACTTTCCTCAATGTGAGTGAAATTTAACCCTGAAAACTATAATAATTTATGTAGATCTAGAAATTTGAAATAGTAAAATTAATTTATACATAAAAGATACGTCAGCTTACTAAGTAATATACGCGTACCCAGTTTAATAAAATAGGGGAAAATTTTTCTGAGATTTCGTTATGTCCGAAAGGATAAATAATGGCCGCAGTTTAAAACTGTCACTAAAGGATGAACGAAATTCACAAGTTCAGTCAACTAAGTAGAATATCGTGCCAAGATGAGTGAATTTCGGGAAAACATTTCCCAAAATATGGAATATTACGCTAAAATATAAAAATGCCTGTCATTATGAAAATATTTACACATGAATAAAGGAATACACAAATCAGTATGCTAAGTAGTGGACGTGTTCTATGGTCAGTAAAATTCTTCTATATTTTATAGAATTTTAGCACTGTTGTCAGAAAAATCATTTTTGGGCCTCTCAAAATGGCTAAAAATGGCTTTTATTTAGACTGCTCTATCTCCTAAAATAACAGCTAAATTCGTAAAGTGCGTGATACTATGGCTCTTGCCACTACACTGTTTCCACACGTCAAACGTAGAAATATGATAACAGTGAAGACACGTCGTAATAATGACCGTGAAAAAGTACGTTAGTTTACTCAGCTGAGAAAAGACGGTGAATTTTTTTTCCAGCTATACAATGACGACGAAGATGTCTGTTTATTTTACTCAGCTTAATGATGATAGTGAAGATTTCCCGTTTGAAATACTCAGCTAAACATTTACTTTGAAAATCTCCGTTTCTTCCCAGCTTACGGCTGCCGCCTACCCCACGCTTCGAATGCGTTGCGGTGTGTTCGTAAATAGGTATTTTCTACGGAACTATTCCACATGTGCCCATTGTGCCAACGTAAGAAAATAAAATTAACTTCAGTCAAGGTCGGAACTTCATTGATAAGATGCCACGCACGTTAAAAACACTGTTTCTAAGCCCTCCAACATGGCTAACAACGGCCTTTCCAGACTTCCGTACTTCAAAATGTACTAACCGGATGTATGTGAAACTCTGGTTGAGACCTGCACTGAACTTAGTTGCACACTTTCGACCAATAAAATTACATGGTCACCACTTAGTGTCCCATAGTAAAAACCGTTCGGCGAGAACCTTGCACGCTAGTTCAGCGCTTGGCTCGTTGAGGCGGCGCGGCATTTTATGCGCGCTTCAAGGTCGACCTTTACTGCTCCGTCGCTCTTGAACCTCTCACGCGTGGGTAGGCGGCACCCTTAATAGTAGCGGTGGAAATGTTCGTTTCTTCCCCCTTCACGAACTGATCCTTATAGGTACAGACAGAAGACGGGAAATACATCTTTGATACGAAAATATTCTGAACTGCTATTCGTACCTAGAGGAAACACAAGATGGATGCTGAATTACATAATCACGACTGAGATTCTGCACAGCGGAGTAGGAGGCACCTAATTCAATACTTCTCGACGCCGGCTGCCGTACATGGTCTTGTATAAGCTTATGTGAAGCCTTTCGTAGCAGCCGTTATGTGAGCCCAGAAACTTAAGATTCACTTACAACACGACCGAAGATTGCCTATTTAGACCTTGCCACACTTGGTAAGGGAGATAACTGCCTTTAAATAACTATAGTTATTTTCTTTACAAGTTACACAAAACACCAGCCATTAAAAACCACAAAATTCAGAGCATTGTTTATTGTTGTCGAGGTGTAAACCACGATAGTAATAGTATTAAAACCGCCCAACATACAAAAATAATGAATCGGACTACCTTTCAATTCAAATATAACTTTTCACTGTCATAAAATATTGCCATTTGATTCGTTGATACTAACCAGTATGTTCTGTTGAAAATGTATGATTCGTGCATTGGCCAGTTCCCAATAATTTCTTTCACGAGCCAGTGGTAGTCACCATCTTGAGTTTTTGTATTTTGTGTCATAACTTTTCTTCTTAGTAAATGTTTTGTAACTCTAACCTAACTACGGAACAGAATACATATTGGTATAATTTTAGGCACCGTTAATCTTTATTCTCCGTTACTGTTGTTACAGATTGAATTTCAGTTAAGAAAGTAATAAGAATTTGCTAACGGCGATTAGATATGTAACAATAGTAACGACAAAAATATATTTAAGGTATCTAAAAACTGTCGATATGTATTATATTCGTAATAAGGTTCAAGTTCCAAAAATTTACCCAGAAGAGAAGTTATGACACAAAATACGAAAATTCAAGATGGCGACTATCCTCATTCTTAAAGTCGTCCATCACAAGTCGAGTTGAAAATACGGTTTTTCGTATTGTTTGGTTGTCGAGAAACACATATTTGAATTGTATCACTATCGCGCTCTTGTGAAATATATGACCTTGCTATAAAACTTAAATTCATAATCTCTGACCAATATTGATGACGCAATCAGTCATATATTATTTTTAAACCATGGATATACTCTTGCCTTTTCAGAATAATTTGATAATGGGCATGAAAAGAAGTAGCGACTAATACCGAATTTGTTTGTACAGTGTTAAATTGTTGTAATGATATATTTTCTAGTAATTTCAATGATAATATGGTTATGATTTTTGAATGGAAAATTCAATATGCAGTGTGAGATCCCTCTTTAAGGCCTTGCTCATTAATGTTACAGTGGTTTCTAAAATATATTAATTTAACGCAAATTAATACATATATCAAAAACTCATTTAGGTAGTTTTAACACTAATATATCATGGTTGGTATATGAATTTTTTGTTGCAATACACCAAACGGACTTTGAGGTTTTTGCCCCTGAAATAGCACATATTTTGTTGTCAAAATAAGCCAAAATGAAGCAAAATAATTTTTTTCTAGCAAACGGTACATTATTTTAAAAAACGTTGTGTGCAAAATTGTGTATTGTATGGCTGTACACAGTCTCAATTTTTTTTTCAGAGCATTAGGTTAGAAAATATTTAAGTTATTTGCAATTATTTGAAATAAATGAAAGCTAATGGCCTTAAATACACACACAAAGATATCAGAGGCGATGAAACAATGCCAAGTATAAAGACAATATTTCTTATACACGATGATTTGCAATAAAACTAACTATAAGTTGAAATCGTAAAGGCGACTATCTCCCGAGTAGACCTAGACAATAGATTCATTTCCCACATGGATTTACATTTCGAAATATTTCGGGTGTGAGATACAGAGTTGCCTACATACACGGAGTGATGTAACAACTTCAGATCTGCATGACAATAACTCATGTGTAGAAACCAGAAGTTTTCGCGAAAATATGTTTGAACCACTTTGAGTCAGGACCTTGCGCGTATACCTGCAGTTATATTTTATGATTACTGGCAGAGTCTCTTTGTGCAGATACATCTTTCATTTAACTGAGGCAATCAGAACCA
Source organism: Medauroidea extradentata (assembly GCA_003012365.1). NCBI lineage: Eukaryota > Metazoa > Arthropoda > Insecta > Phasmatodea > Phasmatidae > Medauroidea > Medauroidea extradentata. The sequence goes on from PNEQ01056525.1 coordinate 31,693, forward strand.
GGTTACTGCATTCCCACACGTCTGTGACTTGTGGATAAAATCCCAAGACTCTGAGGGTTATAAACATCCAATCACTGACCACGAAGTACTGTAGTTATGCACGTAAGGCGCTGAAACAAAATTGGGCAATATTTTTTTTTGCAAAAACTTCCAGTCTCTACTCATCTGCTTCTGCCATCTCTTATTTGTAGAGACAGGAAAAATTCGCGGTTCCACGGACTTCCAAGAACACTTGTGTATTTAAGCAGAAGTTACATCTGCTCACTGGCTGCTCGATGACGCAGTGATATGGACCTGCATTTAGTTGCTTCTGTACTATTGGCTACGCGACTTACAGCAAGTGTCAAATAAGTCACGGGCCAATTGCGAAAGTTGCAAGAATATACAGTTGCTGGAATTATAGCTTGGTGCCAAAAGAAAACGCGAGTTTTCAGGTTCTACATTCGTCAAGAAGGAGTAAATCATTGACAGTAAATATGATAACCTTGCAGCCTTCCAGACGTATAATAGACACGTATTTCTGTTGTTTTTTTATTTATTGTAGGCTGTTACTGAAAGACGGATATCATCTATAATTTTTCTCTACGGAATTTTCCGTGGACATAAATGTTTGTATTGCAGATTATGTACGTTGTTAGAGATCGAGAGTTCTGAATTCACAATATAATTATGAAGTTTATATTTTTGTCACAGCCGTAACAAAATTTAACTTTACTCAATAAAGTTCGTAAGCTTTTGCGGCCGTTGTCTACATGTTCTAGGCCAGTTACAGCAAAGTAAGCCGAGGATTGGCCGACAGCCATGATGGCAAATCAGAGAACAGCCAGACCCAGGATACAACACATAAAGGCAGGAGGACCTCGGGTGCATCTGATTTTACAAACACCCAGCGAGTAATGGAAGCTTCGGCGTTCGGTCTGGCGACAGCACGGCCTCGGATGGCACGTGCGGAAACAGCGGCGGACAGAGGCTCACAAGGGATACAGTTTCTACTGCTACGACTTCTACGTGAAGATTGAGGCTGCATTATCTTCCGTAACGCCGGAAAGAAACGTGACAACGGCGCGGCTACAATACAGAGGCCTATAACTAGAGCTGAGGATTTCTGGTGAAAAAATTTCTGTCCCACTTTGTTTCATTGCCTTACGTGTACATCTGCAACCAGGGGCGTCATTTCCGGTTTTTCTTGAGGGGGGGGGGGTGCAAGATTTTTTTCGGCAACAGTGACCTTGTTGCACCTTCTTTATTAATGAAGCATGTGTAAATGATAAACTTTAATTATAAAACTTCAGTTTTATATGCTTAGGTTAGCGTTATTTAAACAACAAAATACAAAAATAATATTTTATATACTTAAAATTCTAAATTCAGGGTAAGGGGAATTTGCCCCTCCCTCCCCACTCAAATGACGCCCCTGTGGGCAACACCTTTTCTTGGCCAGTGATTGGATATTTTAAGTCTCGTGCGTCCTGAGGGTCTACCCGCAAATCGCAGATGTGTAGTGACGTATTACCTTCATTCTGATTGGTAGAGACAAATGAGAGGCGACTCTGCACAAAGACATTTACCGTGAAGCAGACCTGTAGACGTCCACGTAAGGCATTGAAACAAAGTAGGGCAGAAATCTTTTCACCAAAAACTATCGGCCCTACCTAGAACCTAAAACGTACTTAAGAGTTAGTTGACCGGACGCGTCAGACGTGCTGTAGCGTCGTATGGAAAGTACTTTTCTTGTGTATTTATTAAAATGTTTCTTATGCGTTTATCTACGAAAAAAAAACACACTTCGAACTGTGCCCCTGTGATTAAAAAAAAATGCCGTCCGCTAATTAAACACATGATTCCCAAGCTTCTCAAAAGTGCTAAAAACAACATTTACACGTTGCTGTAGCTGAGTGAGAACATATCGATCGTAATCGTACAATTAAGCCATAGAAACCTTCGTTGGACATTACCACAAACTTTCAGCAAATAAAACCACAGGGTCATCGCTTGAAGTCCCATTGAAAAACTGTTTCTACGAAAACACTGCGCGCTAGTTTAGTCCTTCGCGCCTAGAGGCGATGGGGTGTTTGACAGACGTGCTATGTTTGACTTATAGCCTTACCCCTTTCCGTGCCTCAAGCAAAGCGAAAGCTACCGTCCACTAGCTCTTCATTTTATATGTATTTTCTGTTCATGAGTAATTATCGATAGCTGTTCGGAAATACTAGTTAAGTATCACCAAATTGAATCATGGAGTTAAATTATTATAGAAGGAATAAACGTTTTCTCGGTATAACTTTATCTTTCTCTCTATCTCTCTGTGCTGCCTTACCAACCCCTTCCGAAAATTCCTCCTGCCCACGATGCTGGCACATCTTTCAGAAGCACGTGCCTTGAGAATTGTAAGGGTGGGATGGCAATGGCTTGGTGGTGGAGGGGGAGGGAGAAATGTGGCCGAGGGTCGAGATGGGACGGGTTGGGAAAGGGTTGAGTGGGTCTGGCTTGAATGATGAGGGCTAGGCGAGGCTTGGGGAGGTGAAGATAGAAAATTAAAATAGCTCTGCCCACGTGGAATGAGAGAGCTGTGAAGCTAGAATGTTCAAGCGCCTTTTACTGACGCAGTAATTAATTTTTTATGCGACTGTGTTGGTAACTGTTGTACTATTTTTAATTATTAAAATTTTCCATATTTAAACAAACGGTTACACAAGAATTTAATTTTCGTGACAAGACAAATACATTGCACAACCCACATAACTGAAAAGGGCTGGCTTTTTTTATTAACCGTCGTGACATTTTCGAGGTGAAACAATGTA
>PNEQ01056525.1:34593-66273 GCA_003012365.1 Medauroidea extradentata
ATATATATATATATATATATATATATATATATATATATATATATATATATATATATATATATATATATATATATATATATATATATATATATATATATATATATATATATACTTACTGTGATTTTATGGACGATTAACAACTTTCCTAATCATCTAAAAAGACTTTGATCTTCTAAACTGACCGTCAGTTTTAAGAAATGTGTCCGGTGTTTAAAACTTTATTTTGGTATCAGTAACTGTCTGTATTCTCTTGACTGTGATATCATGAGGTTTTTTCTCTTTTGTTTGTTCTTTCGTTCGGTTATTTTTATTTGATTTTTGTGATTTTACATAATTCTTTACGAGATTTTTCAAGTTTTATTTAATATAATATTGTACGTATGGTAACTACAGCAAAACTCGGCTAGTTAAAAAAAATAATATCATATATATACATTTTTCGGTGTCGACATGGCATATAGCAGCAATTGTGAAAATATTTAAGTACTGGTTAATTTAATTCATTTTTAAGAAGTTTTTAACTGAGTAGGTTACGAGCAGATATATTTGATTGGCTACAAGTCTACAGTAATGTGCTGCACACGATACTGGCATCTTTTCTAGTTGCACTCAGAGAGTTGTCACCAAAATAACGAACAGTTTTTGTTTTAAAGATATTTTTAACTGCATACAAATTTGACTATTCGATGTTACATAATCAAGTTAAAACAAGAGTAGGGTAACTTCAAAATATATGTTTATGAGTTACAAAAATATATTTTAAGCTGAGGCATATAATAACTTAATGTGGAAACTGGAAAATCCTTGTAGCACTCAAATTACATGCACTGGTGTTTTTCCAAACTTAATTTGCTATTATGACAGGACCATGAAGCATTTATGAATATAGCGTTTTAATAGCCCTAAACTAAGTGCTTTATGAATTTCGAATCGTTTCATAACGTGATTTCCAAAGGAACAAGCTAAACATACTTTACCAGCAAAGTTTTATAAAACAACAAAATTAAAGTTACCAATTTTTTCACCCCCGTGACGAAATATATTAATTACTGTAGAAATTTGGCTTTCCGGCCACTTCTTTCCACCCAAGTTTCCGAATGCATGCACGCCTAAAAATTTAAACAGTGTTTCACGTACTGTTTGCGTGTTTGCTTATTGGCCACTATTGTAATGTTGTAATACAGCTAGAAGAACAAAAAAAATATACTCAATTTATCACGTAAAATCATTAGGAGAGATTGCAGAAATGCTCGTAGTTACTACGAATTTAGATGAAGCAGCTTGTAAGCGACCACGTATGGCCCCTCGCATACATTATCGTGTTATAGGTTTTAAAGGGCTATGTTGCCACGCTATGGATGCAAAATGTCATCATACAACATTTTACAACTAACATTTTCGTCTCCAGTTAATCCCAGAATTCGCATGGGGTTATTTTTAGGGCGGCTTCACCTTACGCCGGAAACATTTACTAACAAGGGATTATTCAAAATTAAAAAATTAAGGGGGTTGAAAGGGATGAAATGTGTTTTAAATTAATTCTTGATAGTGCTTAAACACGTCGAGATATCCAGGTGATTTTATCTTCAGAATGAAGCTTATGAAAAATCCATATTACCATAAAATGTTTCGATGCTTCGAAATTAGAAAACTAAGATAGTGTAAAGCCGTAAAATGTGTTTTCAATGAATCCTCGACAGCTCCTAAACCCGTTGAGATATCAAGGTGATTCTTGCTTTAAATTAATCTTTCTTCAGATTAATATCTCTAAAAAGCAGAAAAGCTGTTTCATGATTGGTTATTAAATTCAACCTCTAAGAGCTTTAAAATAATTAAACGTACTTATGACTCTCTTTTAAATACGTTGAGATATTGAGATGATTTTTGAATTTCAATGAAGCTTACGTAAACACCTATAAATCAGTTTTATGATTTACGTAATTCGACAATTAAGGGGTTGGAAACATGAAAAATGTTCCCGAAATCCCTAAAAGCATTTATGATCATGGATTAATAATTTAAAAGTATTACTTTTTGTCGCCTTATTATAATGTTTACTTCTTTAGACACGGACCTGTATATATATACATTTAACATCTTAAATAGCCTGACGACTTATCTTGTCGTAGTTGTGTAGAATATTGATAAGATGATTTTGGGTTCGAATCCCGTGTTAGGGCAAGGCAACGGAGAACTGCTGTGATATTGTAAACGCATACATTAGTGGCAGATGGCAGAATAATTAATTTTCTATTTAAGTGCAAACATGTAAGGGTGGCTTCTCCTTGCGGCGAAGGCATCCATTAATGGACAAATGGGTAAAATGCATTTTCCCAATGCCCTCCATATCTCATAAACCTGGTGAGGTATTGTTATGTTTTTGGGGTAAAAAGTCGTATTTCCGTCACGGCCTCAATGTCTCAGTGACATGATAAAAAAGCTTCACTATAGTTATCCCTTTAAAAATTCCACGCAGGCAAACTGGGCAGCTAGTGTACGTATGTAAAAAGAAGTGCCCCACTCACTCACTCATCAACGCACAGCTGGAACAGCTGGATATACAGACACTACATTCTGAGGATGGTTTTCCCTTATGTCGTAGGCACCCATTAAGGAGGGATTATTTGAAATTCAAAAATTGAGGGGTTGAAAAGAGTGGAATTGGCTGTTAATGAATACTAGATGGCGCTTAAACCCGTTGAAATATTGAAGTTGTATCTGGCTTCAAAGAAGCTTAAAACATGCATATTATATAATTTTTCAATTTTTGAGTTTCGGAAAATGAGGGGATGAAATGCCCTAAAATATGTTTTCAATAAATCCTCGATAACTCTTAAACCGTAGATAAATTGTGGGCATTTTTTCTTCAGACTGAAGCTTACGCATATAATTTAAATGCAGTTTCAGAATTTCTTTTGAAATTCAACATCTAACGGCACTAACAAAATAAAACGTGGTTTCAATTGATTCCCTCCATCTATAAAACTTGTTTAAATATCGAGATTATATTAGAATATGAATAAAACTCTCGTAAATACCTAAAAATAAATTTAATGATTGTTCAAATTTCGACAGTTTAAGGAATGAAAATATATAAAATGTTCCAGAAATGTTGAAAGGCAGGTATGACTACGGAGAAATAATTCAAAAGTTGTAATTATTGCCGTCTTGTTGATAAGCGTACCTCTCTGGGTACGGGTCTTATATATATATTTTAACGTTTAATAATTCTGACGATCTATCTTGGCGTAGTTGTTTCAAACACTCGGATTGAGCATTCGGTTCGAATCCCGTGTAAGGCAAGGCGATGTGGGACTGATGGGATATTAATATATAATATAATATCATATTATGTACGTACAAATTACTGGCAACTGGCAGAAAAGTTAATTTCCTATTTGAAGTTGCTGTGTGTTGCGGCATAGGCACTCATTAACAGGTTAAAACGTGCAAATGTATTATTTCTGTTATCCTAAATATCTCATAACTAGAGATGATGGTTAGAGATGATGGTTTATAGCGGGAAAACTTGACTGTTTGCTGGATTTCAACACACGTTCAGCTTACCAGAAGATTACTGGCTTTCACTTGTGTGGGGAGTTGTTACCCTATTTGACTGAGCCAATAAGAATCCCGGTATTGTAATATTTGATGCCTGCTATTGGTCTTCGGACAGCTACGTTGTGTCAGAAGTATATCACTGAATCATGTATGTTGCAAGAAACTACAGAGTTTTCAAGGGTACGTTGGCACAAAATATTTTCGCGATATACCATCATCTCTAATGATGGTATATCGCGAAAATGCTTTGTACCAGCATACCCTTGAAAACTCTGTAGTTTCGGCAATTTGTATGAGTGGGTGATATACGTCTGACACAACATAGCTGTCTGCAGACCAATAACAGGCATAAAATATTACAATAGCGAATTTCTTATCGACTCAGTCAAACAGGGTAACAACTCCGCACACAAGTGAACGCCAGTAATCTTGTGGTAAGCTGAACGTGGGTTGAAATCCAGCAAACATTCAAGTTTTACTGCGATAAACCATCATCTCTACTCATAACCCCGGTGAGGTATTATGTTTACGGGGCGAAAAGTCCTGAAATGTATTTTCACCATGTCTCCAACAACTCAATAACACGATGTTCTATCGGTATGGTTTTTCCTTAAAAATTCCACACGGGCAGAGCAACGGACAGGCATCTACTACGTGTATTTTTTTATTTTTACAATTCTCGGTTTTTGCTGTTGCAAATGCGAGTTAGATTTGATGTATAGTATTAGCAGGAAGATGGTAATTTTCCTGAGCCACCTCTGTCTACAGTGTCTTACCAAACTCTCACAGACTGCTAGTCCTGTGTGAAGAGTCATCTAGCTCCAAGACTTCATTTCACTCGCTCACCAGTTAACTCTCAGGGCGGTGCTTGATCTCGCGACGAGAGCAAACGACTTATTGTCCCGTGCGAGATGCAGTGTGGCTGGCAATTCTCTCAGTTCCTCTGATCCTCCACAGCCACTCCAACCCTCGCACGACGGAGACATCGTCACACTTTCCCTTTTACTGTCTGCTTCCTTCCTCTCGCACTTCTTCACCGTCACGCGTTCTAGGGCGAGGAGCGCAGCCACTGTTGCCACACACTCTGGGATTGTACAAATATATACATAAACAGAATATCCACAAACAAATAGTAAGCACTCCGCGTGAATCCTGGACTAAATTAGACACGAAAATGTAAGGGGCTAAATGTTGTTATACGTAATTTTGCGTGTACAATGTGGCAACACAGCACGGATGAGTTTCTATCTTGCGATTCATGTCGAGTTATTATTTTCCGTATGTTACATCAAGTAAACGTAGCATATTGCTCGAACTGCTCGGAATTTTTACCAACACTCATTATATGAAGGTCAGAGCAGTATAATTAAGGTAATTAAGATATCTGTGGAGTGCAAGTTCTGTGTTGCCACATTATGCATATAAAACGTCATCGTATAAATGTTTACCACTAAAATTTTCATCTTCGTCTTCAATTTAGTCCAGGGTTTGCGAGGTTTGCTTATTATCAGGTTATTTTGTATATATATATATGACTGTCTGACTGTAACATATACCTATACCTTTCATACGACTGTGATGAAACTTTAATGAGTTTGTGACAAAAAATCAAGGGAACAGCGGGGGAAAAAACAGAAATATGTGTACAAATGCGCAAATTTCAAACAAATTTTTGTTTGCAACATTGTTTTTGAAAATAAAAATAAATCCTCGTAACAAATCACTTTAAATATTATTAGCAGTGTTAATAGAACCACTAATTTGAAATTTGACGTCACGAAAAGATTTTATCTATAACTTTCATACAAATATTTTTTAATATTTTTGTGAAACTTATTTTTAAAAGACATGTCAAACATAAAATCATAGTTTTATGAATTACATATTATGTGTAATACTTAGACTGAATTTTGCAGATCTGAAGGGAGTATTAAATTAACAACCAGGCGTACGAACTCGCAGGCAATAAATAGCTGGCATCGTGGGAAGTACATTGTAATATAGGCTCAGAGCCAGCGATGAGTTTTACGGAGGAACTGGGAGTGGGAGATGTTTTGTGGGCGAATTTCTACAAAACATAATTAAAAATATTTTTCATTCATGTAAGCTAGATAATTTGCACGTACATTATAATCCTCGCTCGCTTTTATTATTACTAATAGCGCTTCACTAATTAATGAATAAAATTTTATTAAAATTGCAAAACTATTATAGCTGAATAACACATACAAATACATATATAAATCCCTGTAGAAACAATTATCAGAATATTCGGAGCAGTCTAGATATTTAATATCATAGCAACATACCACAGTTTTTTTTAAACACTGTACTTGTTATGCTCCCTAGCATCTAAATTTATTCTGCAATTCTGAATCGTTTAGCAACACTCATTACAGCCATGCACGACGTTCTGCACAGTTACCTAGCAATAATTGACGCAGGTAGCCAACCAAACACCGTTCCGAGTTCGATATTATGAAAAGAGGAAACGGAGGACTTTTGAGGGAAACAAGATGCTGGCAAGTTTTACTCTGCAGTCCCCAAAACATCATGGGTATCCCGACTGTCACCTGTTTCGTACAAGCCTTTAAGTTGTTCTCAGCCAAGTGAACATAACACCTCGTCAGTACTGGTATAGTATTAAGAATTGATAAAAATATTTTTAAACATATACCATTGAAGTAGTTTTTAGGAAAGAAAGAATGCTGCGATGGCGTACACTGTAAGAAACTGTACTGACTTGTACAACACGTGCATATAGAAGTGCTATGACGTGCATATGGCAAATAAATGTTCTAAATGCATATATTGAACGAATCACATTAAATTATGCAAAAGGGTAGTATGTATATAGAAAATACCAACTTTGTATGAGAATTGCAAATATGTTCTGTAAATTTCCCGTACAACGTATAGGTTAATTACTTCTATTTCATGTACCAGGAAACTTACCAAACTTTTTAACATTGTATGTCGCGCATTTCTTTTAGACAATTTCTTGGTGACGACATACAACTGCAACGACGTACGGCTAGAGCCCACGATTTTCCGCGAAAATAATTCTGCAACAGCTTGTTTGAATGTCTTATGTGTACATATGCAGCCCTGCTTCATGGTCAGTGATTGGCTGTTTTTAACTCTCAACGTCTAGGGTTCTACTCGCAAATCACAGACGTGCGGTGTCGCAGTAAACCTTGTTCCTGTTGGCTCAGTCGAATGGGCCACGTCTGTGCAATAATACATTATGCCAATAACCATGAAGCACAGCTTCATATGTGCACATAAGGCATTGAAACAATCTGTTGCATAATTATTTTCGCGAAAAGCTGCAGGCTTCACGTATGGCCAAAACATTTGTTTTAATTAATTTCTGTGCAACGAGACAATTATGCAATGGCGCATGTCCGAAATATTTATTTTAATCAACTACTCAGCAACGATAGAGTACTGTAACGGATTATACTCAAAACATTTCGTTTAAAGCAATAATTTGCGATGACACAGAGTTGCAATGGCGTGTGTTCGGAACATTTCGTTTGACGAATTACTCGCCGACGTCACACTGCTGTGACACTGTAAGTTTAAGGATGTTGGACCCGTAAAAATTCAAAATTTTATATTTGTGCCAAACACTGGTCAACTTTTGCACATCAGATAACATGTCATTTCCCCAAATAAAAAAAAATAGGTCCCATAGTTTTAGCATAATCACCTATCAAAGTCGCAAAATGGCAGTTGCGGTGTAACCAAAATAATAAAAAATTATTATTTTGCAGAAACAAGATAATTCGTATTAATTCTTAATGATGTAAGCAGCTTCAAGACACTTTTGTGAACACAAAGCGATACGTTTTTGTATTTTTAAAAAATTGGTGAAAATTAATACATTTTTGCATAACATTGACTTTTGGCTACTACTGAAATTTTCAAAACTAACTTTCTTCAACCATGTCATAAAATGCATTGATATACTGACTATCAGTTACTGTAATTTTGAATTTATTAGTTAATTACTTATTTTTTTATTTTGGCTACACCGCAATGGCCATTTTGTGACTTTCATGAGTGATTATGCAAAAACTGTGGGGCCTAATATTTTTTTTTTATTTTGGGAAATGACGTGTTAACTGATGCGCAAAAAATTAACAGTGTTTGGCACAAATATAAAAAAAATGAAATTTTATGGGTCCAACGCCCTTAAATTATCACTTTTTATAAATAATGTTGCGAGACACAGTGCTGTAACGGCGCATGTCAAAAATACTTCGCTTATTAATTACTCTGGGACCCAGCAGTGCTGCAATTGCAGGTTGTGAAAAATCTCGAAAATGTTTTCTACCAGCATCGTATTATTCAAATTAGTACAGCGTCCAGCACGTTATATGATGGGGCGATGGTTGTCTAGTACGGTCTAGCAGTTTACGGACGAACGGCAGACGTTCAATCGTAACGTACCAAAATTATCGTTGGCCCAGTTAAATAAGGACCCACCAGTAACGACAGAAAAACATGGGAAATGAAAACGTTACACTAAAGGCCAGCAAACAATCGACTTTTCCCGCGATAAATCGCTATTCATATGTCCAAAATGTTTCGCCTAGTCATTTATTCCCATTACAAGAATATTTCAAAGAAATTAACAATAAACATAGTTTTATTACGGCCTCAGAAGTACATTTTTTTAATTGAGCGAAGTAAATACATTGTGCTCATTACTAAGGTTAATTCTACTACATCTTGGAAAGATCTCTGTTAGAAGTTTGTCACAGGGAATAATTCTGCCGCTTGAGCGCTGGTATCGCTTATTGATGCTAACTAACCAATCACAGAGCTTTCCTGAATTTTAAGTTACATAAAGTTTACAACTCAAAACACGTAATTGGTTTATTTTCACTTTTAAATGAAGTTAAATGACTTGTGTCACTTTTAAGCCTATTTAAATTTAATTTTATTACAGTTTCGTATTGTTTTGGTTCCTTAATGATAGCAGCGAAACTAGCGGCAGAAATATTTTCTGTGCCAATCTCTCCCATAGTAGAACACATTTTCTTTCTAACATGTAGTAGAATTAACCTTATCATTACTTACAATGCTATTCTTGTACTGACAGAGGGCGGACGGATACGCAGTGGCTCAAAAGAAAAAAAACCGTAAAGGATTCAGATGTTCTTGCTTTACCGCGAACCTATCTTTCCACTACAAGGTCCGGTAGTTCACAGCCCAGGCGGTCTGAGGTGTGTATAAATAAATAAATACATACATACATACATACGTACATACATACATACGTACATACATACGTACATACATACGTATATATATATATATATACATATATACATATATATAGAGAGAGAGAGCCTGTGTGTGCCGAGAAGATTAAGAGGCACAGAAAGGATTTATTGCAAATTTATACTTTCGTATATTCTTTAGTAACTTTCACACTGGCAGTCTTAAATATTTTTAGCTGAACACATTCTGCAGCAAATGTTTGGTCCAGTTTAAAAGTAAACATGTCAGAGGTTACATAACCAATCGAATTAAAATCATGAACTTCCTAGCATCACACCCAATATTCGTGACTTATTATGTTGCTACAGAATGCAAGTTTAATAAACGTGTAAAATGAATAAAAATACTGAAAGCCTAAAACTGTATTTGATTAAGCGAGTTCAAAATGTCCCACCAAAAACAGCTACATCTGTTGCACAGCTCGTTACTCGAAGTAGCCAATAGGAGAGCAGAAGAGAAGGTAACATCATTTGAAACTTCATAACAAACTAGTTTACTTTGAACAAGAATAGAGTGTGGTCAGAACTAGTTCTGTGATCTTAAGAACGTTACAAAAATAAGACCATGTTACGGTGCCGTCTCGGAGAACGTATTTTGCGCGTTCGAAGCCGAAAGTGCGCAAGTAATAAGGGAGACACGTACAGGCGTATCACGCCTCACCCTGGCCTTTAAGTACAAGCCACTGAACTGACACGCAGTCTTCTCGCCAACAACTAGCCTGTATGAGACATTCAGCTTTGTCCCTATAATTCAATGACCGAATATTAAATGTAAAGTTGTGATTTACAATCTTACACATTTCAAAAGATTTGGCACCCACATTTACATACATAGAAAGGACATTTACACCAAAACACAAGACATAGCAAATATTTATGTTTGCGAAGTTGTCTAAGCACGCAGGCGTCCTTTGATACTTTTGAAAACTGATGAACTAATTTCTTGAGGATTATTACGGGGGTTTGCCAAGTCAAGCTTACCGTTCTGTACACATTGCCAACAAACATTAGAACTATGAAGGAAATACGTTTCACGACTGTTTTACTTATTAACATAATGTTTTTATTTACAGAGAGAGAAAAAGAGAGATAGAAACCCTATTCGACAAACGAAATTTTCAGAGACTCACGATGTTGTGATAAAATTACCTTATTCCACATACATTCTTTTAAAAAACATTCTCAGTACGTGGTGTTTTCATTTAAATTACTTCACTCAGTTGTTAGTCTCATTGATGTTAAAGTACACCTTTCGTAATTATTTGTAAAACGTATTGCAACACTAATTTTGTAAGCTATGTAAGTGTAGATGACAGATACTCTATATCGTAAACGCTGAATAGAAATATATACACTGAAAAATAATAATAATCTAACAAGCAGTAACAAATTTGAGCAATACGGAAACAACATTTTACAATTGGAAATATTTTACACATCAAGGTAAATTTATTGGTATACCTATTAGTATGGGCAAAAGCTTTGAATTGTATTGAAGAAAAAAAACATAATAATTTATTTCTAATAATATAACCAGTTTTGAGCAGTTTTGTAAACAGTTCAGAGGAATTTAATTTTTGAACACGTATTTAGATTCAAAATATATTAGAAGTTTTGATCTTAAATATATGCACTGAAAAAAAAACCTTTGTGGTCACCACAAAATATTTTGTCGTTATTGACCTTACGAATTTTTTTTTTGTGGTATCTGCAAACATTTTTGCTGCCCCTAGTAAAGTTTTGCAATGAGTACAAACATGTATCGTAACCACTACATAAATTTAGGGCGTACATACGGACAGAATATTTTGTGACTACCGCAAAACCGTTATTTTTTCTGTGCTAGTTCACACACTTGTGACAGTACAATGAAGAGCGAGTTGGTACATGTACTGTAGTTCGCATAAGTTTAGTAAAATTTGACTGCTGCTTTAAGGCGCTTATGAAAATTCACGAGGTTAGGGCGGGTCAACCAAAATTAAAATTTTTTTGATGTTTGAAATACTACCCATGTTCGAAAATTCAACTGGTGGCATCTCGCATCTCGGAAAACTACTAAAACTAATTTTGTAATTAAATGTAATATAATACGTGTAAAGAATACACTGTGGATGTAACATTTAGCAAATCATTTATCATGTGTGTAGTATGTAGTTTTTTTGGACTCTTGTCATTTTTGAACCTTTAATGGCAATGCAGAGGTTATTAAGTACTCGAGACCGACAAAACCTGGTCGTGTGACTGTGATAACCTACCCTACTCCAGCGAGTGAATTTTCGTAAGCGCCTTTAATATTTTGTAGTTCTTGTCACAAAAGAAGACATTTACAGTCATAAAATAAAACCTGATACGCCCAGTTGACCATTTGTACTGAAAATTGTATTTTTGTTTGTGACACATCACAAAATTTTAGCAGTTGTTGCCCGTATAAAGGTGTCACATTTTACAGCAGTTGTAAGAAACCATGTGTGGAGAGACTATCGTGCTGTGGTGTTTTATGCGCAGACCACACACACTGGTTCACCTTCTCTCCACACCCTCCACCCTCCTCCAGCCAGCTATGGCGACACTGTGTGACCTTGAACTTTGCAGATCCTTTGTGGAGGGAAGCGACGGCCGACGTCAGGCGGGAAAAGTGGAGGGGGGGGGGAGGCCATCAATCTAGGTGGTCCTCGGGGGCAAGCTAGCCACGAGAGTAAACCAATATCCAGTGGAGGCTGGCAGGGGCCACGCTCTCATTTTGCTCTTAGCACGTCAATACGAGATCACAACCCGCGGCGCACTGGACCGACCACCATATATAAACACACCTCTCTCTTCACCGCGGAGTTGCTGTCAATAACCCACTCGCCGTCACGTGCAATATACCTCTCCTAGGTCCGCATGTTCAACCAGCATCAGCTACACGTCAGCGAGTGAAGCACGCAATTTAGAGGCACGATTATTTCGCGGATACCTGGCTCGCTTTTTTGAAGAGAAAAAGTTTAACCCGCAACAATCCGCAAATTCTATTTGAATCAGTCATTTGAGAAGCAAAACAAGTCAATTTACCTCCGAGATGAGATGTGGGTGCTATAATTTTGTACAGAGGTAAACGCACGTATTATTAAACAACATTAAGTGTTATTTGCGAGTGTAGCAAAGCACTGAACTATGAGTTCATTTGTGAAACTTCATATTACATTGACTACCTCTGAAATTCACAACTCATTATGGAAGAAAATTGCCTTATGATGTTCCTCAGTTACATTGTGTTACAGTACAGACATGGAGATTGAGCTCTCGCGCAGAGCATTATGGATATTAAAATTATTTTCGAATAAAAAAACTAGTATTTTTTAAAATTCCGTTAATATAAATGCTTGTATATTATCACATTTAAACTATAAGAATTACAGTTTTCAATTTTTACAGATTTTCTGGTTTCAAGCCCTTATTTTTCTAAAAGTAGTTTTTATATTTTTACTCAAAAGCAAATCATACCACCGCCTAGTGCTATGCAAACAGACGTTCGAAAATAAAATATCTACTCAACAAAAAACACTTATCGAATTATGACAAGTAGTTCAGATTTTATTGACATTTGAGAATTCCTGTCGTTTGCTCGACGTCTTGCCTTTCCATACCCCGTAAGTCCTATATACGCACTGGCCACAGCACCTATAATGATTTCCTTACTTATTACTGGCTTGCAGTCGTCAAATGCGTGTGGAAACATCGGTTCTCTTCTGAAGTGGCAATGAAGAATAGGTTTGCGATGTTCTAACTGATATATAATGAATACGCAAACACTCGTTCCTGTAGCGTTTTTACTCTAGGAATAAATCATTTATGCTCGCTAACAAGTTCAGTATCTCGAGCCACATGCAGAACAATGAGTTACTAACACAACTACAAATAACATGGTTCTCAGTATTAGTGCAAGTTAATTCAAATGTCACTTGATTAACAATGTACATTACCGCTCTAGTAGTAGAAATTATTTGACGAGGTGAGATCAAAAACTTGGTAAGTGCATCTGACATGATTTTTCCAGAAAACGCAAAAAACCTCTCCCGTTTGGTTACCACAGAATATATCGACATTTATACCCCCAAATGTTAAAGTGAGTCAATATAAAAGTAAGTTAACAAAAATAATTCCTAATAATATCATATTTGTTCAAGTTATAGAACTTCAAAATATTCATGTATCAAGTTTTGTTGCAAAATAACATGTGTATAAAGTTTTGAGACAAACAGTTTTGCAAATATGAAGATATGATGCAACTTAATATATAAAATTAGGTAGGAACATGAGTCAATCTACCGTTAAGTCACGTACACCCAACTGTTTATTCGGAGACTCCTTGAACGGAGACCCCCTCGAAGTAAATTTTAAGGATCTATGAACATTGCAGAAAAAATACAAATCAAAATAAAAATGTTTTCTTACCTAAGCAAAACTATTTTTAACCGCCAAAATCAGAAATATTTTCACTTCCAAAGTAACAAAATGTTTTACAATCAAAATCACAAATGTTTTTACTTCCTAAGTAACGGAATGTTTCACTATGACTTTTACTGAACACGTATTGTGACACAGAAAGGTAAAACTGCTAACACTCGAGGGCTGAAAGTCAAAATGTCTTGTTTTTATTATCAAACCCTAGCTCATCATATTCATCTCCGTTTGTTTCACCGTATCAAGTCCCACTGCATCGTCTTCAGCGGTGCAGATTCGCCGTTAGTTATGTCCTTGTAGAATTTGAGATCCTCATTTTAAGTCACAGGTCACAAAAGTGCTTTTTCAGCAGTCAATCTACGTCCTTGAGTTTTTTCTGCTTTTACCTCTACTATAATGGGTAATAGCTGTGAGATTATGTGATTCGCGGACCTGTTCTTCTTGAAAATAGTTCTATATTCTGCTGTGTCCGTGCGGTAGTGAACTTCTTCTTTGACTCGTATGTACACCTGTCCATTAACGCCTTCTCTTATTTTTAGATGAAGTCTCTTGGAAGGAGCAAACTTGAAATGGAGTTAGCCCGCACTTTGTACCACTGCTTTAACTGCATCCTTCCAGTCAAGTACAGTAACATTACCCCCAATGCTCTTGGCAGTACCAAAGGAGTCAAATATTTCTTATATATATGTAATATTTCTAATTGTGACACAATAGCATCTTTCTTTATAATTACCTATTTGATGCGTCCAAAGACTCGATCGGGAAGTAAAAACGAATGCCCAACGACAGGGAACATGATCAAAATATGCTGGACATTCTTGAATTCAGATAGCAATGTTGCCAGTATGCCCAGGACAGTCATGCTTTTGTTTTGTCCTGGGCATCCAACACAAAAATGTTTGATAGTTGTGATATTTGTCACATCTAGCTTTGTAGTATGATGATACAAAATTGAAGCAATCTAATATGAACCTTTGGCTGTTTGGTTTTCTGACCAATTGTAGATTATAACTGTTTTGTAGTACCATAGAGTTTCCATTGCAAATTGTAAAGTTATATTGATACAGCTGCTGGGAGTAGTATGCAGATTGGTTGGCAAATTTTGTGAACATCTAAATCGCTTCTGACAATTGAAAGGTAATGCAAGGACATTTATATATTCTTCCTGTCTCAAAGAATCATAAAATATTACAGCTTTCAGCTTGTGGACTCTCGTCTCTATCGTTAATGCAACCTTTAAAGTAACATTTGCTGTACTGATGAGTGTCTTGTTACGTATTATTACGGATGCAGCTTGAACAGGCATACAGTTTCGAAACAACACGTGAATTTGTTTCACCTTGAGCATATTGTTTTATGAAATTTCGATGCAGCATGGCGCTAGTTCATGCGTAATGTTTTGGAACAAAACCATGTATTTTATATCAAGTTTTGGAACAAATTGTAATTTTTCGTAACTCAATTCAAACACCAAATAAACATGTTTGATACAAAATGTTGGTTTCGTATGGTCGAGGGGTACCATACCTACTCACTTCCATAGCTAACTATTTTTTTTATTACTGTACTTATCAAGATTTGGAACTCATCTCCTCATTTATTGTAGTATATTTTTAACAACGGATGAACCACAACAATTTACGCGTATTATACCAAATTTTGGATGATTAACTATCAACATATAAAATACGCTTACAACCGGTCAAGTAGTTTTTGAAAACTGACAAAACGCTCTCTTTATTCTTGTCGTACAAAATAGTGGACAAAAAAAGAGAACGAACAAAATCATAAATGGCAGAAATACACTCAAGCTGCAAGTTTACTATTTGAATTATTTTGTACGTAACTTTCATGGGGTCACCTATATTTATGTATTATATGTGTCTAAATCTTCAATGTTTATAAGTGTAAGGGTGGCTCACGTGCACACATCATACGTACCTTTAGGCGCAAGTCACTATGTCGTGTAGTCTTCTAGTGAGACCTCCTGTAATTAACTTGAATTATTTAGAAAGTTACATTCCATCCAAAGGTTTACGGCACATGGTAAAAAATTTCATTTATTACTAATTTTTGAAGTATTTAATTAAGCATCATACTTTAGAGTGCGTGGTAGATAAATAAACGCTGAGAACACGAATTGACTTGTACGCTTCTTTCGAAGCCGATATGGATAAATTACTGAATGACAATCCTATATAATTATATTTGACAACTTTATGAGTAAATATTTATCCAGAATTACTAATTCGTTACGCGTAATCTCTTGCGCCGCAGTTAAATGCACAAGGTTCCGGCGTCAGAGATTGTGCCTCAGAAGATCGTAACACTGGAAACTATTTTGTTTAAAACGTGGGCTAAAACTATTCTCTAGGATTGCTATTGTTTAAGTTTCGCAAATTAGCTTGAAAGAACCTACAGTTACAGATAATGCTTTTAGCGTTGAATTATGTACAACGCCCTCTTAAGGAAAAGTCACTTCAATGTTAAATTTTTAATGGGTTGAATAAAAAAGCGATAATTTATGTAAATCTCATTTCACTCTTTATTACATCTTCGGGATAGAATTAGGATGAAATCATAAAAGTACTTTTAGGATATTTAATTAAGAACTATACTGACGCGAAGAGAACTATGGTGATTAGATTGATTCTATACACATGGAGGAATATACGACAGTATATTTAATACCTTTTCACACCGTAATAAATTGATTTTAGAGAAATCGTTGAAAAGAATCTTGTACAATTGTCAACATTAAATTGAATTAAGAATCATGACGAAATTCTGTTAGGTTAAGGTATGTAAACGATTTATAAAACCCACATTTGTACCATGTCTACGCATAAGAGTCAAGTTTTGAAAAATCATTAAATTACTTTTGGGATATTCAGATAGTCAAAATTGTGAAGAAAATAATAACTCAATATCTCACACGATTTGATAGATAAAGGGTTAACCGAAAACAAATTTCACATATTTTTATCCTCTGAATGGTTGATGTTCAAAAAATCCTCAAATGGTTTTATGTGCCTTTGCATGAGTGGCTTATTAAATTAATTCACGATAGCCTTTCGGCTACGAGCTATAACGACAGTTACTTGAATACCAATTTTACCTTTTTTCACCCGCTTAGGTGATGAATTTCCAAAAACACCTTCTCATTGCTCGCCGACACCCTGAGGGGAACCTACACTCAGAATTAAATTTTTGTATCCCCAGTGGTTTGGGCTGTGGCTTGGTGTGTCAATACGTCAGTCAGTAAAGCCTTTTATATATACGCTATTATTAAAAATGATTCATCGGCTTTTAAAAATCTGCAATTCACAAAGCACTATCAGAAAAGGGGCCGCGGTTGTCACAGAGACTAGAACACTCGCCGTCTCACACCAAGACGATCCGGGTTCGATTCCCGGCAGGGTCGGTTCCCAGATTTTAGCATGTGAGAATCGTGCCGCTAGTCCGCGGATTTTATGGGGGGGGGGGGGGGTTGTTTTCTCCCGTTTCCCTCACCCCTTCATTCCGGTGCTGCTGCATACATTATGTCACCCCTCACACTTGCGCTAAAGACCTAGATGCTAAATTCTGACCAAAATTTTTTCACTCACTTGTAAGAAAATTGTGACAAATATGTGAGAACAACCAGACACTCTCCAAGTTATTTTTTTTTTTCAACAAATGTCTACAGATATTCATTGTGTGTTCCTCTCTTCACATTACACAAATCCAATCAGTGGTCGAGTTCTCCCCTTACACGTTACAGCATGTCCCTGTCGACAGCCATGACAACTGTGGTAATACGATTTCGGAGTTCATGCAGAAAGTGGTTGACGTTGGTGGCACGTAAACGGTATCTTTTATGTACTACTAAAAAAAAAGGAAACACAGGTCGGGAGACCGCTGTGGCCTTCTGAATATAGCGTCAAGTCATCCAGCACTCTAAAATTGAATTAGTGAGAAATAAACCACTTCGGTAAAATCACAGTCGTTCAGAGAGATAAAAACAGCAGAATTTAGTGAAACCGTGCTGATTGTTTCAGTGAGTAAATGCTACGGTTTTTAAATTTATTCCACAGGTTTATCGGTCAGAAATAGACTGTAAACTGGAATTTCAGACATTAACAATTCACTGAGTGTACGTACTGATTCGGATTTAAAATGTGGCTACAGCATCCAAGCCAGCGACGCGGGAGTTCATTGCTGAGGTGGGGACGCATTTCTGTGAGCCAATGATGTGGAATCACATCCTGTTTGAGCACGAAGTTGGCGGAATACTATCTGATTTGTGGGAGTAACCCTTGTACCAAAATGTCGAGAAATGACACGCCTGTCACAATGTTTTCAAAGGGGAAAAAGCCCTGCACACCTTCATCTGTGAAATTGAGCAGAAAACATTTAAGTTTTGGTGAATTCCATGCGTGATACACATTGCACAGAAGACTGGGGAATTACAATGCAGCATATTCAAACAGTGTGAAGGTTCACCTTTCATCTTAAGGTAGCGACGCTTCTTCACTGAACACCAGACGTGTGGAAAATTATTTTTCCTGCATGCGATCAAAAAATTCAAATCTGATAGCGTACTATTCTGCATGAAAGTGTTGCAACAAGTGTAAGCCATATGGTTTCAGTTGTAACCGTCGACGCAAAACCTTCCACGCAGTCGGCTGAAGGAGTTCAAGTTGCCGTTGCCCTGTGCGAATAGTCTAGACCACGGTCGTAGAAGAACAGGTCTGGACACTTGTCTATCTACCAATGTATTTTCCTTGACCCCCTTGTTGTTTAGCTGTAGTTCGTTAAGTTACTGAGAATGTTGTACTTTTGGTGCTGTAATCCGGGCGGTCGGACTCAAAACTCCTCCCACCTTTTTTCCATTGTTAGATTTATAAAGTAAATAAATATTGCTGGAGCCTTTTATTAAATTTGTGAGCGAAGGAAGCATTTCATGAATCGATAAAAAATACGTTTTGAAAAATTGTTTATCTTAGTGGAAAGGAAGTGGGCGGAGTTTGAGTCCGACCGCCATAACTGAAGCGCTAATAAAACACAATATTCTCGGTAACTCGGTGAACTGCAGCCAAACAACAAGGGGATCAAATATCCAGGCGAGTGTCCAGACCTGTTCTTCTACGACCGTGGTCTAGACAAGTACATGGAAGTTCTGGATAGTATATATGAGTGTACTAGCTAGTATATTCGGACTATTCTGATACAGTCTTAATTTTTAGCTTGAGCTCAGACCTAGGTCGCCTTACAATGTCCGTAGGCAGACGGAAACTTTATGATACCCCAGTAATTAGTTGTTAAACTACTTGCCTCCCATTACGGCGGTCCGTGTTCAGTTCCCAAGCTACTTCGCTTCCTGCAGGTGGGAAACATGACACACATTACCACCGATTGGCTGATTTCCTCGGGCAACTCCAGTTTCCCATGCTCCAGGGTTTCCTTCGGTTAGTTTATTTTCGTGGGTTACGCGCATAACTTCCCCTCACTCTCTGTACTGTTTGGTTAGCAACACATAGCCACCATGTTCGCTTACTTTTACACAAGAATCTGCGCTCTTGAACAGACGATAACACTCACAGAATGCTCTGGTGATCTTGTAGTTCTGTGTGGTAACGCCCTCGGATCTCACGCTGCACGGTAATAACCGATAAACATTTAGCGTGTACAAAAACTCAAAATGCTGTGTTGATTTGTCGCCATTTTGTGAACTGAGTCATTGCTGCCACTTAGCGTGATGAAATAAAAGTTTAGACGCTTGTAAAATATTTTTACGAGTTTTTCTACCTTCCACATACAAATGCAGGTTTTTTTTTTTTTTTTTTGTAAATCGATTAATCAGTTGTAATAATTCTGTGTTTATACATTTAGAATACAATGAAATCAATTTCAATTGATGGTAATTATTTTCAATTAAAAAACGTGCGGAACTACATTATGGCAATTCGTTGCCAACCGTACAAGGATTGAGGCAATCAACGTTAATGTAGAAATGCATGTAATAGATGGCAATTAATTTTTTCAGATGTTTTTCAGCGTGTTCAGTCTATCGAGAACCATCTATAAATGACTTTAACGTACTGCCATCCAACGGTTGCTAACTTCGTTAAGTTCGCTTCCTGAAACAATTACCGTGTGTCACGTCGAATGAATATTGGCGTGGCAGGTCTAATGCTATTTCGCAGTTAATGTAGCTATTTTGAGTTGGACGTTTGTGTAAAGCTATATATTCCTGCTTTAACTTTCCGTGTAGTATTTATATAAACCCAGCACTTACCAGGTCTATGCGAGAAAGACCAAAATTAACATAAGTGCCTTTGAAAATAACTTTTCCTGTTAGGCTAATAGCAAGTTTCTAGTTTTTTAAATAAGTAACTTAATCATCTAGTTAAAATGCAAATCGTGGTCACCTACAGTATTTTTTTGGCACTTAACTTTCGTAAATTTCCGGTAAGAATCTTTTCATGATTATTTTTAACTATGGAACTAGTGTCATGTTTCTCAGTTATTTTAAAATCTATTGGCGCTTGTCATTTACGTACACTGTTATAAAACCTCCCTCTGCTTATAGCGCTGAGCCGCCGTTTTCTGAAACTTGTGTGTTATTATCCATGGCATTTACTAACATCATGCCTACATACGTGCTTGCGAATCACGTGGGTAGTAGTTTTCTCACAGAGACAAGAAAGTTGACTTTTGTTATCTTTCCCTACGATGTAATATTTACGATTAGTATTTCTTTCCCGTTCGTTCTCATGAATTAAGAAACGAGGACGTCTCCTTAAATTCAGAAAGGGGGTAGGTTTATAGGTTGGTTGCTTCTGTCAGAGTCAGTGATGTGTGTAAAGGAGTAAATGGACCGAAAGAAGGAAAATGGGGCTCCTGCCTTGAAAGTCGATCATAAATTGTTTGCTTGAACGGTGTCTATGTCAAATGCAACCAACAAAAGACAAAAATTCAAACTTCTTAGTTTTACAGTTACTTATTTTATAAGTTGTCTATTCTAAGAGGAGGTATAAATAATTCAACTTATTATTTAAAACTTGATATTTTCTGGCATGCTTCGATTAACATAATTTAAGGTTCATTGAGTACCACGTACGTACCTCCAAACAAAATCAATCGTTGACCAAGAGTCCAGCAATTAACGTTAACCATTGAGTTAATATTTAATAAAAAATAATGAAGAAGAGCGATACCAATGTTACAGATACTGCAATTTATTTATTGAGTTAACATTTGCTAGAGACTCTTGTATATCTTAATAAATTACGTATTGCAAGTTTAGTTTTCATAAAGCAATGCCTGAAAATACCCTTCTCTTACACGAATATCCCCGATACAAAACTAGAAAAATTGTTTAGACATGCAAAAATGTTGAGTGTGAGAGCGTGAGTTTTGTTGATTGCTCTAGATTCGATTTATGCAAGACTTCAGTTATAAATATTTCAGCAGTAGTGAGGTATTTAATTAAGTAGAAGATCTAGAAATGACTCTATAACACAAAAAATAAGACAATATTACTACAAAGTGGATATTGGGGATGGTGATGCCATCTGCTGAGGTTTATTTTGACTGTAGTATATGCGTAACATACGTAACTACACGAAATGAAGTACTGAATTGTGTGGATTAAATGAATCGTACAATAAGCCAGACTTTGCAATAATAGTCGTAAGAAATTTTAATTTTTACTTATTGTTCATCTATTTGAACGTATGTAGTAAGCTCTCAGACGTTTTACGTATATATGATACATATCAGATGTTATACGTAATGTTTATATATAACAAAATGAATAGTCCGAGTGGCAGGCATACAGGCGCAAGTGTACGTGAACTGTAGGGACCTTGGTTTTTCGCGAAAATAATTTTGCCCCACTTTGTTTCAGTGCCTTACGTGCACAACTGCAGATCTGCTTCGTGGTCAGTGATAGGATATTTTAACTGTCAGGAGCCTTGGGATTCTACCGGCAAATCACAGCCGTGAGGTGTTGCAGATACTTTATTGTAATTGGCTCTGACAAATGATACACGGCTATTCATATAGACACGCTGCCAATAATCATTAAGCAGAATTTCAGATGTGCACGTACGGCACTGAAACAATGTGGGGCAAAATTCTTTTCGCAAAAAACCAGGGTCCCTAGTGAACTGTATTTACCTCTATTAACCCGAACAAACGCCTCTATATCTGCAGCCCGCAATACTCTTGTTCTACTCGGCAGCGCTCCCTCATCTTCCCAGCCACTAGACCTCCGCCTCGGAGCGCGCGGAATTCAATTTTGCGCACTAATGTTAGCCCCTTAAACTTCGCAGGATGTAATTTCCGCACAAACGTTCACTGACAAATATTGTTTCTTTTTGTGTTCTCTACCATCCATATGATTTACGACCACTAATTCCGGAACAAATAGTGTATACCGCATATACATATTCACTTATATAGCTCTTGTAAATAATAAAGGAAACATTTTGTAGGGTATTCTGATACAGAAAATAGTTTTCTATTACATTAGACAATTTGAAGTGTTAAAGGATAACAAATTCCTTCTCAAGTTTTCTATCAAACTAAGCTAAAAATACTTATTGCCTATATTCTTGTGGGGTGACATTCGTTTATGAGGTTGCGGGAAATTGAAATGGCTTTCTTCGAGTCTTCAGCATATAATTGGTGGCTGTAACTTCCGTACATGTACAGGGTGATTCAGGAAGGCGTGTGCAATTTCGCGTATTGGTATCATATTTAAAAGTAAATAAAAACATGCGTTAAATTTTTCTGTAAAGTAAATTATATTCGTAGTAATTATATCCCGAAAATCAACTTTAAAAATCCATTTAATTAAATAAAACAAAAAATATTTATATTTTATTGCTCTGGATACTATTCATTGTGTTACTTCTTAAGACCTCGCTCTTTAGTTTTGCAGTGGTTTCAAAAATATTTTTAACGCAAATTAATACATATATCAAAATTTCATTCCGGCAGTTTTAACGCTTATGTATCATCGCATGTATCTGAATTTTTCTGTTGCAATACACCAAACGGATTTTTAGATTTTTACCCCTGAAATAAATTGTTGTCAAAATAAGCTAAAATAAAGCAAAGTAATTTTTACATCAAATGGTACATTATTTAAAAAAAAAAATGCTCTGGCAAAATTGTATTGTATGACTGTACACAGTCTCAAATTTTTTCAAAGCATTTACTTAAAAAATGTTCACGTTTTGCAATAGCTTGAAATAATAGAAGGATCATGACCTTAATAACGAATGCGTTCCAACAGCATTGTGCCATAATCCACACAAACGCAACCTAACTAAGGAACCACCTCAATGCGGAGGCAAAAAGGCTCTTCAGTACAAGTCTCTAAAAAGGGATCTGTTTACATGCGTCGTTCTCTCAAACTGTTACATTAGTGGGAACATAGGACGAGCCAATAGCATGTCGCGCAGGTGGATAACGAGGAGGTGTACTGAAAAATCACACCTAACATCTTGCTGGACAAAGCCGATGATCTAAAAATAATCTTTGCCCCGGGAGACATGCATGGTGCTTGAAATTTTTATATTCAGCAAAATAAATAAGACGTATTTATTATTTTAAAAATGTTTGAAATATGAATAAAGGTGTTCTTAGTAAAGGTCCAAATTGTATCTATATAGGCCTAAGTAGAGCTAACCATTAAGTTTTCTATTATTTTAACGTTAAAAAATTATACAGTATTAAGTTATAAATATGACGGTGTTATCTTTAGTGTTTACTAACAAATACGTGAGCTTCCAGTTAAGTATTGTATACAGTTATAAAATTCATACTGAAACAGAACATGCTTATATTCCTAGTTCGCTATTATTTCTGAAAGTTGATTAAATATTGATGATAAAGACCAAATTTGTTTTTAATCAGTGATACGCTTCGAAAACGTCGCCTTAAGGTGCGTTGAGTTAAGAGTGAGCACACAGCTTTTGCATTCGGCGAGAATCTTGAAGAGAAATGAAAAAAGTCGAGACCGGAGGACAGTCTCAAGGACTTTCCCAGACGCTGCGAAGCAGTTTTTTCTGTTGGCCATTCCTTACAAAACAGTAGAGCGCAACAACCAGCTTGTACACAAGACTGCACGCTGCAGACCAAGACCAAACCACCTCAGCTAGCGACCCGTGGAAGTTCTTCGCTTGACCGCTGCTCTCTGCGTTTACCGCTCTTTAGTTTCACCCCGCCAGACACCTATGATGTTTGCACGAGCAATGCCTCGCTGGGCAGGGTCCAGTGGTCACACAACCGATCTCCTTACGACAGTTGTTGGCGAAACAACATTATAAAATAATATGATAAAATATTACACATAATATAACGTAATATAACATAACATAATATAACATACTACTGCATAGTGTAGGACTGTACAATAAATAATTTTTAATTTATTACACTTGTTTACAATGTTAACCATACGGTCCAATTTAACCACAATAGGTATGTAGAAAAAAATACTATAGAGTACTACAAGTAAATCAAGTACTACGAAAATTGAATATACATTACGTACAATTGTTAGAGAAATTACACTTTTTAAATAAGAAAACAGTAGAAAATAAATAAAAAAAACATAAAAATTTAAAAAGTAATGTGTTTGTGAGAAGGGGCAGGCGCGGGTTGTCTGCCTTCCAGCCATCGTCTCTCAGACACACCACACACATGGCCACTTTTATGTTACTATATTCGTAATAGGCGATGAAGCCGGTTTCATAACTGGAGCAACGTTTTACAGCAGTTATTTGTGTTGTTTATACAGTGCTTTATTGTGTTAGATGTAATATGTTGTGCTACTAATTTATTACTACTATTTCACCGCAACAAAAAATTTAAAAATAACTCTTAAGGAACAATGTTTATCTAATACTGATCGTCTTGTTTTCAAAATATGTGTACTGTAGTCCTATAAATTATCCATTTAGTGAAATTGTATGTATGTTGTGTGGAACCTGTTAAAATGATTTCTATTATTTTAGTTTGAACGTCTTCTTTGTGTTTAGAATTAGTCTCCATTGACGCATAACGTATCTCAGACCTTAATTATAGATTCCACAATTATGTTGCATAAGTATTTTGTTCAATTTTGGTTCAATGTCCTACGTGCACATCGGCAGCTATATTCACGGTTATTGGCAGCGTGTCTTTGTACAGACATGTACCACACTTGACTGCACCAATCAGAAGAAGGGCATTGAGACACCATACGACTGTTAATTGTCAGTAGAACCACAAGGCCTATAAGAGTTAAAACATCCAACCACTGACCACGAAGCAAAGGTGTAGCTGTGTACGACACTGAAACTAAACGGTACTAAAATATTTCCACAGTAAACTCGCGGCAATACGTACTAAGGTATAATACATACGTAATCTTGAATCAGAGTCGCAATTTGGCGTGAAAAAAATGTAAACCGCACACATAACGAAAGCCAGATTGAAATGAAACTGGATGCATTTTGTTCAATGTATCGAAGAAGCCACCTTGAAACGAATATTCACGTTTATATATAAATTAATTTAGGTGTGAATAATGTACTACGGACGTTTAATTTAGCAAAATATTTAACAGGTATATAAACGCATGCTTTTATTTTGGATTCTCGCCGTATTAAAATCCTGAACAGCATTACGGACGTTCATCAATATCCTGGTGATCCACAGAACCTGGTCATATAAGTGAGATAATCTACCCTACTCCAGTTAGTGAAGTTTCGTAAACGCTTTGTCTTTTTTTTCATTATAATGTTTTCTTTACATGTTTTAACAAGGAACTCAATATTCTAGAGTGAATTCCTTAGCGTTTCTTGCTCCCAGGAAATACGATTTTGTGTCATAATGAAGATTGAAGTCTCTTTACTAACGGTACGGTTGTTTTACTTTATAAAACTTCTAAATCTCTTCTTACTGCCCACAGTCAAACGAGTCCAGCTAAGGTTAATCCTACTACAGATTAGAAAGATCAATGTTATAAGGTTGGCACAGGGAGAATTTCTGCCACTTGAGCGCTGGTATCGCTAGTGCACAGAACTGACCAATCACAGAACTTTCCTGAATTTTAAGTTACATTAAGTTGATAATTTAAAATCCGAAATCGGTTTCTTTTCACCTTAAAATTAAATTAAATTACTAATATAATTTTCCAAGTTTGTTTAAATTTAATTTTACTACAGTTTCGTATTTGTCTCGTCTCTTAGCGATTGAAGCGAAACTAGTGGCAGAAATTTTTCCTGTGCCAAGCTCTCCCATAAGAAAACGTATTTTCTTTCTAACCTAGAATTAACCTTAGTCCAGCTCAACCTTCCTCTTGCCAAGTGTTGACAGTGTAGTTCCTGTTTCCATCGCGATAGTTCCTTCCTGTCTGACTTTCTTAGCAAAACTCTCCGATATTCCTGTCAGCGCTTTGGCTCGTTCCGTTACACAATCACCTGTAATAGTGACGCTCACTTTCTTCTTTTTTTTGCATCGCAGAAGTTTGTCACTCTACACGTTACTTCCCTTTCACTACTACGGGCTGATTTATTGCTTTTGTTGTTACCTGACAGGTGGTAAATTAACGGTGTTTTCTTTTATGGACGACATACGATAGTGTCATGTTGATTATTATACTAACTACACTTGCATATGGGGAGGTTTAACGAACGTGTCTGCTGTATAGTTCACAATATTGGGTTCACAGTCATATCTGTACTAATGTCCTTTGTGAGTGTTTGAACTAAGCCTAGCCACTTCGCATACAACCTGATTATACTTGTTCCGGCCGATGTGAGTGACTTAGATAACGCGACGATGAATATTTAGTGATTGGTGAAGACATACAAATTACACGTTAGTACCAGGCGACAGGATAGAACTAACTGGCTTGTACTCATCAGATTACACTCTGTGATGTCATTGATTACGAGTCATAGCACCTTTGTTTGCCCGGAATACAGGACAGTGGACATTTTACAGTAGAACTAATATCATTGGTTGAAGAAGTTATTCAGGAGTACCACACAAACTGCCGGACAACAGCAGAAGTCAGATAAGAACATAGTAACTTAGAGTCCAGTCTCCTGTCAGATAATATCGCGAAATGTGCGTGTCTCGATTGATTCTAGGTCAGGTTGAACGTCAAGAACGTATACCTCACTTTCGCTTCCGTGATTAGACGGCAGCTGTTGCGACACATCTTTGACGACTTCAAGCCAGTTATGTATAACAAAATAATTCGTGGGGATATCACGTGCCACCTGTTCGTACAGATAGAAGCCAATGTATATTCGACCTTGACCAGAACGTGTATAAAACTGAGAAGTCTAGGCTGCGTCTAGATGAATACGAGAAATAATCGTGCCTCTAGTGATAAGTAGAGATGATGATTTATCGCTGGCAAATTTGATTGAGTGCTGGGCTTCAACGTACCTTCAGTTTACCAAAATATTACCGTCATTCACTTATACGTGGAGCTGTCACCCTATTTGACTGAGCTTATAAGAATCTTGCTAATGTAATATTTTATGCATGTTATTGGTCTGCAGAGAGCTATACTATGTCAGACGTATATTTCACTATCATACGAGTTGTAAAAAACTACAGCGATTTGAAGGGTATGTTGGCACAAAACATTTTCACGATATACTTACCACCATCTCTAGTGATAGGGAAACATATGCCGGAGGGGTTGGGGAGAGCCGTGTATTTCACATAATTATCGGGACTTCAGTTAACTCTGCTGTCCAGTCTTCCAAGTTTGCAAAGGCAAAATCCTATACAATTTCTCGTCTAGAATTTAGCATTTTATTTGTCCATTACTAAATATTCTTGTATTGTAGGTAACGTTCATTAAATGTTGACTCTACTCCGAAATGAAAAGGTTGTAGTGATGATACAGAGGGCTTTTTAATAAATTGAAAGATACGTGCACAACCGCAGTCCAATAAGTAGAGAACTATTCCAAGTAGATCATGGAGCCACCACTACAAATTATTTAAACCAACATGAATCACATAGAAATTAGGCAGAGTTCACAAGAGTATATTATTTACACTGGCCAAAACTATCGGTCATCTAGACTTTAAATTACCAGCGGCTTAAACGTGTATATCGAAACAGTATATATTTTTTCTAAATAAGTGTTAGTTCTATAAATTATGCGATTGGACTAAAAATAACTTTGGAAATATTTAGATACGCTGTTTATCGAAAGTATAAATCTAACGCAAAAACTGTAACGTTTTGTATCACTCGTGTTTTGATTTGCGCGAAACTGCTAAACCCAATACAAGTATATTTATTTATTAAAATAAGTTATTTTTCTATGTTTAAAAAAAATTCGGCACACTTATTACCAAGGTTTTTGGAGCATATTAAAATGTCTAAAAATTAACTTTTTCAGACTGCTATGTATAGAAAAATTGCAAGCTGGCTGATAAATAAACATAACCGTTTCTGAGGACATGCACGAATACAAGCTAATGCTGCCAAATTGCAGGGGCACCACCCAATAAAACAAAAAGGAATAAAGAAAAGCCAATATTAGATGTTGTCCACAAACGTAAAACGTACTTTTAATTTAGGTAAGGAATACAGTAGTGCCCAGAAAAAACAACACGAAAAAAAAAAACATGACTATAATTGCCTGAGTCTGCTGCAGTTCCTCAGTCTGTGCTTGTCCAACCAATGATTTTACGGTACTACCACTACTCGGTCTTTGGTGGACACTTAGGCGTGAATAAGACCTTTCGTAAGATTGCTACCACTTTCGTTTGGTCTAGCCTTAAGTGCATGTTTCCGCTTATGTCAGGGAATGACCTTTGAGAAACTGTGCATTGGCAGTGCATGACTGGATTTAGTTGCTTGGACATACTCCATTGCGAAATATATTACTGTCAATGAAAATTAAAGATAATAGAAAAATCTTAAATAAGCAGGGTATGCTTTAGTCAACAGGATACATACACGACACAAAATTCGTAAATGGAATCAGGTTAAATAATTTTTATTATTATGTTATATGTACATATGTTGTGTATGTATCGTTTTGACTAAAGCATACTATGCATATTTATGTTTTTTCCAGAAAAGTTAATTTTAAAAAACTTGTAAATTATATTTAAAAAATACAAAACGGATATATCGGGCTCTAGAATTTTTCACACAGGCAATGAATGCCGATATTTCGGCTCTTGCCACTAAAAGTGTTAAGGGATTCTTTATAATAATAAGATAGAATTAAAGTGAAGCGCGACTTGTAGTAGGCCTATTGTATATGTACGTGACTCATGAATTCTCGAGTCATGATTACGAGGCCAGTTGGCCAGTTTTCCAGTCGGTGAATGTTGAGTGAATGTCGGTTACCTAGCAAACGAACGAGTTCGCTCTAAACACAGCAGGTATGTGATAAGTACCCGCTCACTGTTGTCTCCGGAGACTGACATGGTGCAGATGGAAGGCGTCGAAATTGAGTGAGAAATTTTGGTTAGCGCTTGACATCGAGGTCTTTAGCTCCGTTGGGGGGGGGGGGGGGGGGGGGGGGGGGGGGGGGGGGGGGGGGGGGGGGGGGGGGGGGGGGGGGGGGGGGTGACACGCTGTGAGTGCAGAGCAGTGTCGGAATGAAGGGGAAGGAGAAACGAGAGATCCGCCAAAAAAACTCACCGACCAACGGCATCGTCCAGCACGATTCCCACATGCGAAAATCCGGGAACCAACCCTTCTGGGAATCGAAGACGAAACTGAAGTGATTCCTTCTATAGGTCATTCAGGATTAAGTGAGCACTAAAAATGTAATCTATAAAAACATCACTAGCCGTTACTACGTATAGTTTAAACATTAACAATATTTGCTTTACTACTTGTATGGTTGGCTTCTAACCTACGCAATGTAGTCCTGTGTGTTTACACATATCAGTTGAACAATACAGAAACAAAATACACGGAGATCGACAAAACTGTATTTTATACAACTATTAAACATGTTTTCATTAAATTGTATCGATTCATACTGACTGCACAATTTATCTCGCACGTGCAAACATTAAGTGACGTGTCTAGATATGTTAGACATGTTCCGTCGCTAGCCGTTACGCGCGGAAAGATACGAATTGGTTGAAAATAGAACTTTAGCATGGCTTCTCTGAGTTCTCACTTTATCTTGAACCACCTATATCTACCCGAGGGACACAATATAAGATTCTGCCTATGGTGTTCCAGTTCTTCTGTCTGGAGATGTTTTCTTTTTATCCACTGTGCTTAAGAGCACAGTCTACAGCAATTTTCATCACAATGTTTTTATTTTTTTAATTTTTGTACCAGAATTCATTTTTCCTATTTTAGACACAAACTTTGACTAAATTTTTCCCTTATAAATTTTTTTATCTCGCATTGTTTTTGCGTAAAGGCTCGTTAAAGTAAAATTTGGCATGTCAGCCGTTTTAAGGACAGCACTAAAACCAACTCACCTAACTGAAAAAAATTCACAGTGAGTACCGATGTTGTAAGCGACAAATTCAGCTATATTTTACACATTTTTTATATTTTTTTGTATTTTTAAAACGTTATAGAATTTTTAAAATTATTACTTTGAATTTCAGCATTTTTATTCAAATGCAAAAAAAAAAAAAAAAAGAAAAATGTCAACTTTGAATTTTTTTATTTTGGTATGTCAGTTCGTTTTAGTGTCGTCCTTGAAATGGTTAACATGTCAATTTTGGCTTTAATGAGTCCTTACGCAAAAACTATGCGAGATACAAAATATCATAATAGCAACATTTAGTCACAATTTGTGTCTACAATGAGAAAAACATTATCTCGTACAAATAAAGAAATAAACACATGGTGATGAAAATTGCTGTACGCTGCACCCTTAAGGCCACGCGTGTTCTCTAGTTTCTCCTTTTTTAGCAATATTAAAATTTTACATCTAAACGAGATCAGATATCAAAAATCTGTCTGGCAGTTATGTTTAAAATCGTCTCCTACATAAGGGCTGATTTTTTCAAGCCAGGAAATGCAATGGTTTTAGCTAATTATGTAGGTCTAAATAACGAAATTATGGTTAAATAGGTTCTTCAGTCGAAAACGTACAATAACTTGCTTTGAAAAAAATTAGCTAACAATTTAAAACAAAACTGCTGGACAAATTTTTGATATCTACTCTCGTTTAGGCTTAGAGAAATAATTATTGAAAAAAAAAAAAAAAAAAAAAAAAGAGAAAATTTAGAGCAAGGCCTTAAGGCACCGTATCAGTCACCATTTTAGATTTTATTTGCTTTATTGAAATTCTGAGAATAAAAATGAAAATATGCCATTACAGCGTGAATTATATTTATCTTGCACTACAATACAAGCATAGCAGTAGAATTTTGAAGGTAAATTTAGGCGGCAATCAGTCTAGCCAATTACTAACATAAAAACATTGTTTGATTGATAGCTTCCTAAATGTTGGTTGAAAATTTAACTGCGGTGCTTGAACTGTAGCACAAGGTAAATAGGGTCCGCGCTATAATAGCAAATAGCACAATTTTCTTCTCAGAATTTCAAAACGGGGAAAAATAAAACAATCCAAAAATGCGACTAGTGCCTGAGCTAAAAGCATCAGTTCCAAATTGTATGTTTATCAAAGCCAATTCGCAAAAAAAAAAAAAAAAATACTAGACAATATTTTTTGCCAACTTTCTAAACAAAATTTTTTCTCGATTAACGTATATCTGAAGACAACGATCTCTTAAACCGAAATATCGTACAATTAACTTCGGCGCAAGAGATTACGCTTAACAAATGCGTCATTTTGAATAAATGTTTGTTCATAAAGTTGGCAAATATAATAATCAAAGGATTACTGTTTTGTAGTTTTTCTATATGGACTTTCAGAAGGCGTAGATCTCAATTGAAGAATTGAACGCTTATTTATCTACCACGCCCTCTTAGAGTTGCTGGATAGACGAAACATAATCGCTGACTGAGATTCATTCTGGCTGGAATAAATATTTTGCTTTCCGGACTTTCCTGATTACTATTAAATTTTATTTTTAAACGCAAGAGAATACAGTTCTCAAAACGTCGCATTTTGTTTTGATGCAAAGAGACGATTTTGCTCGTCTGTGTTTTTATTTTTTTACTGTCCACAGTTATTGGGTAGTTGTGTACATCCGCTTTCCTCGAAGGTGTCTGACTCTCTGTTGCGTCGTCTACAAACAGCAATTTTTTCGTTTTTTTTTGTCGTTGTAGTCATGTTTGTGCGTGTTTCGTTCTCCCACCCCGTGCTAACGAAATTAGTTTTTTTTTTAATATCTGGATTTTTTTTCCAAACTGCGTAAATATATTTTTAGTTGGTTTTATGCGCCTCTGTGTTCGTTCGCGTCGA
>PNEQ01056525.1:66373-116899 GCA_003012365.1 Medauroidea extradentata
TTTTTTTTTTTTTTTTTTTTTTTTTTTTTTTTTTTTTTTTTTTTTTTTTTTTTTTTTTTTTTTTTTTTTTTTTTTTTTTTTTTTTTTTTTTTTTTTTTTTTTTTTTTTTTTTTTTTTTTTTTTTTTTTTTTTTTTTTTTTTTTTTTTTTTTTTTTTTTTTTTTTTTTTTTTTTTTTTTTTTTTTTTTTTTTTGTTATTTGTAACTCACTGACTGAATTCCTTGTGGAAAGGCATGTGTTTTCCTTTGTTTGCCAGATTACATAAAACTCATTTTGGCTGTTTACTTGTCTGTTTGTCTGCGTGTATTCTCTAGTTTTCTGTGGGACACAATTCGCTGTAATGGCGTACGTTCAAAATAATTGTTTTATTTGTTAGTACTCTAAGCAACAGCCAAACTGTTGAAGTTGAATCTTCAGCCTGTTCATATTTGACACATATTTACCACTTCTCAAACCAAAATCTTTAGATAGCTGCCAATAATTTAAACGTAATACCTACCGACAAGGAACATTTGCGTTTTGTTTATGGTATAAGTTATACATAACTTCCCTGTAAAAATCTTTAGTGACTTTAGTGACCACGAGCCGAGCCTATATGCGATGTTAGTGACGCGTGTAAAAACTTTATAGCAGGATGGGTTTTCGACCGTTGAACTATTACCAGTCGTATTCTCAACGGCTAGTCACGGCATTTTCAGCCTACGGTAGATGTCGAACTGGCATACCACGGTTTGGAGTCTCCAACCGACGAGGGTGAAGTGAGCTGACGGGACAACACAACATCCATGCCCGAACCGGGATTCGCACAAAGGACCTCTAGGACCATAAACAGGCGACTAACCGACTACGCTACGGATGCTGTTACGATTAATCGTTACAATGCATATTGTGAACAAATGCCATTTTAGTTCTGTATGGTACCAGAAAGCACTGGAACGGCGTATGTTCTCAATAAGCAATTTAACAATTTATCCCCACTACAAGGATCGTAACGTTACAAATAATCATTGTAAGATTTAAACAATTTTAAATTGTTATTTGTTGCCACAGGATCAGAGTTACATAACCATAGCGTCATGAATTGTTTTAAACAAATACAGCACAGTAGCAGTATGTTTGCTCACAAAATTAAAAAAATTATATCCTCCTATTTTTATATGTTTTCTTATGTTTACTTTCAGATGTATGCAGTTTAATTTAAGAACACGTTTCAAGCATTGACTTAATGTTACTGTTGGTGGGTAATACAGTGAATTCCGTACGTCTCTAGTAATCATTAGAGTCACTACATCATGGGCGAAAATGTTTATTTCACCTGTTGGTAGAGCCACGACTTTGTCGCGAAAAGATTTTTGCAACATTTTGTTTCAATGTCTCACGTGCACATCGGCAGCTGTGCTTCATTTATTATTGGCAACATGTCTTTCTTCAGACACGTCTCTCATTTGACTGCACCAATCAGAGTGAGAAAATTGTGGCACCGTACGTCTCTGATTTGTCAGAAAAAATCCAAGACTAGTGGAAGTTATAACAACCAATCATTGACCACGAAGCAGAGTTGCTGATGTGCACATAAGACATTGAAACCTCATGGTCACTTGTCTTGGGATTCTACTTGTAATCCAAAACGTATTGTGTTTCAATTGCCTTATTTTGATTAAGGCTGGGTTTCAGTCGCCATATTGAATTTTATTATTATTCTTATTTTTATGAAATACCCCAAAAAAATTTTTAAATAAATATTATACCGCAAATTCTGAATACTTTGTGCTACAGTGCAAGCGTGGCAACTGAGCTAGTAATGTATAGTTAGGTCGCAATATGTCGGGCAAATTATGAATATAAAAAAATTTGCCACTCGCATTGCGGCGTAATTATAAGTTAAGAGGTAAATCGCAATGCCTGTACTGTAGTACAAAGTAAACCGAGTTTGCGGTATAATCGCACATTTAATATTATTGTAACTGGAATTTCAAAAAGCGAAACATAATAAAATTCAATATGGTGACTGAAACCGAGCCTTAATGCAATGAAATGAGAGACTTATCATCAGAACAAAGATACGCTTCGTGAAGCAGAGCACAAATCGTTCAGAAATATTTCCGCGACAAAATCATTGCTCTAGTAATTGCTAGTGTGCGTATCTAACACAAAGCCAGGTTGTGAATTATGTAATAATGCTATTTATTAAGATAATCACTGAAATGGTATAATATTATTCTACTCTGTCCAATATGTTAATCTGCGTAATGACAACGTACGGAATTTTCATAGAATAGTCTATCAAGTCACTTGAACGACGCATGGTACAGCGCACTTTAAAGTATGTGCATTTAAGGGTGCCACCTACCTGAATCTGTTTTCCTTGTTAGAGGCTCAGAAATGAAGAAGCAGTAAGAGCCGCTCTTGACGCGCGCGCCAGTGTCCCATTGGCCTAATGCGCAAAACTGGCATGCAAGGTTTCCGTCGGATCGCAGGAACTACGTGACTCTAGGCTAAGTAGTGACCATGTTATTTTGTTGCTAACAAGTCTTGTGGTACACTGTAGGCCTCGTTGATAGTTTCCTATCGATCTGAGCAGTGCATTTCGTGATACAGCTACACGGATAATAATATTTTGTGGCAGCTACAAACTATTTTGTGTGTATTTACTCTGCCACATTTATTTTGTG
Organism: Medauroidea extradentata; assembly: GCA_003012365.1. Classification (NCBI taxonomy): domain Eukaryota; kingdom Metazoa; phylum Arthropoda; class Insecta; order Phasmatodea; family Phasmatidae; genus Medauroidea; species Medauroidea extradentata. Next base: position 69,045 of record PNEQ01056525.1, read on the forward strand.
GTCACAACAGAAATATTTTGTTGACACCATTAAAATTTTGTGGCCACCACAGAATTATTTTGTGGTTACTTGAAAGTATTTTATGCAGGGATGACTTACCACAAAATGTTCTTTCAGTGCATGCCTGTTTTTAGACATATTAGGTGGCTCGGGATAAGAATTTACAGTGCGCGTTATCTTTACAATTACTTTATAATCCTTCTCTGAAATGTGTTTTCTTTTCGTAGTAATCAAGCGAGGTGGCACAACGGTAACACGCTAGACTCGCACTTGGGTTCGATCCCCGGCTCCGGCCATCCTGATTTCAGTTTTCCATGGTTTCCCGGAATCGCTCCAGGTGAATGCTGGGATGGTTTCTTAAAGAAGGCCATGCCGACTCCTCTCCCAGCTCCTGTCATTGTACTGGGTTGTGTGTCACTGTCTCTCATGACCTTGCTATCGACGAGACGTAAAGCCCACTTATCTTACCGTTCGTAGGTGGGTACGTCGTAAACACGTACATATAATAATATTGTGAATAAATGCTGTAGCGCAGATCAATCGAGACGTTGGCGGACAACTTTAAAACGTCGTAAGACTGACAAGACCGTTGGACTGTTTTGTTCCCGCCAGCCTGCAGAATGGAACATGTAACAAGAATTGTGATAGAGCAGATTCGGATTAGATAAGGACGTAGAAATGACCATTTTCTGTTCTACCTCGTACTACATAATATACATGATACGTCTCCTTTAAAATATGTAGGATTCCTAACATCGACAATCAATTCAGGGGCTAAATATCAAATAAAAGATATATCGAAATTTAACAAATATGTAAGTTTTTATTTGATTTTTAAAACTTCTTGTTTACGTACACAATGAGAAGCCATTCGCTGTGACCTCTTTTCTTTTAAACTTACTGTTAATGATGCGATTTGAAGGTAACGTTTACAGTGAAATAACTGAACGATCAATAAAATTAAAAACATCATATATATATATATATATATATATATATATATATATATATATATATATATATATATATATATATATAAACCACTTATCTAATACAATCAGTCATGTCACTAAAGTGAAAGTAGTTCTATGTTTTAAATTGCATTGAATTGAATACCTCGGGAGTAAATAAATAACCGCCATTGTAAGAGAGCCGATATAAAAAATATGCTATCCGTAAATTTAAAAGAAATACTTATTTAGAAAATACGTAGGTAGTTTATTTTAAACCACATAATAAATAATAAATTTGTGTTTCGCTTTTCTCCATATTTGACATACTAGAACCTACAGGAATGATGGTTATAATTATTTACCCCCGAGGTCTTCAATAATAACTTACGACAAAACTCTTACTTAATGTTTGAACTTCGGAATATTCATAATAGATAAAATTAGATTTAAATATTGAAAGCAATTACTTAAGACAACAATTCTAAGAAATTAATGTTTGAGAAGGTACTATAGGTATTATTGTTAGCAATAAAACGCGTTTACTTACTTACAGTTACCTACCAATCATTGTTAGGGCCCGGAAAATTTCGCGAAATCAATGACCTGCAGGCTAGAATCCATTGTCCTATGCACATTCAAGTCCCGTATATTCGTTCATTCTACGCTATTCCGCTGAGTATCAGCTAGTGGACTAATGGTCGGGGCTTGAGTATGCACAGAACAGTGCATTCTAACATGTAGGTAACTGAATCCGCGAAATTTTCTGGGCTCTAATCATTGTCATTACGAGAGCGTGAGTACTTTAAATAAAATAATATTTTAGTATACGAGAATTCACTTTTTAGCATTTATAAAATATGTAGACTGTATTAAGCTATGAAAGAGACTCGTTAGTTTCCAATTTTTAAAATCGTGAAACACTGTTCCGAACACTTTGCGTATCACAGAGCACATTATCCGATGAAATGTGTGCTAGGTGGTGTGATGTTACTCAACTCCGCGGAATGTGAAACGCTGGACGCCACTGGACCAGAACACATCTCGGGTCGTTGGGAAACGTGCAGTGACCGGTGTTAATTTCAGCATGTTTACAAAAGAATTGCGTTAGAAATTTGCTGTCTATACACACGAAAATGTGATATCACTTTAAAGAAATTTACCGAGCGTGGGGATACACTCACGTAAGTGTTATTCGGACCATGCCAATAATTATCTTGACTTTCATCAATGTCAAGATTAAAATAAGCCCTTTATATGAGACATTGAACTGCACGGACAATACAATCGATGGACTGTAAGGGAATTTGTAAATTTTTTCTGTCAGCATACGTGCATGCGAAATATAGTTGAGTGAATCTGTTGCATGTTGTCGCACTCTAAATCCGAATGAGTGAATATTCACTGATTCACGCTGATGGATGAAGCATTTTCAACAATTTGAATCATTTAAAATAGTCACTGTTTCGTTAGTGAATATTTACTGATTTCCTTCAAAAGTGAATCAGTGAATATTCACCGGTTTTCCTGTTGTTTTTATTTAATAGTTTTCACTTATTGAATCAGCGAAAAATTACTGGAAAATCTGTGGACGTTCACTTTTTAAATGGTGGAATATTGGCATCTCTTTATCGTAATCAGTGAATATTCACTAATTCAGATTTAGAGTGCAAGTACCCATATGCGTTAGTTACTTATTTGGGGTAAGAAGATGACTCAAAATAAAATACATTTACGTACTAAAAGAGCTTAGAGCAACACATCTTTAAGTTTTTTTTATATGATTACAACGCCGAATTATTTAGTTACTGTTCACAAAGTGTTTGGTGTCATGTCTAGGAAATCGAGTTCAAATACTGACAAATAAGTGAATATTATTTTATCATTAACGCGTTTTATACACTTTCGTTGCCAATAATAAGGTCAAACAACAAAAATTCAAACGACCAAATTAAAACGACTTAATGTTTACTTACGAAACGTTGATTTAAGTAGGAAGCAGTTAAATGAATATTTGTATGGCGACTTTGGGAAATGTAGTAAATCGTTGAATTTAGGATAGATTTATACACTGGCTGAGAAAATTGATAACACAAGCATTGACTGAAATTATTTGAAGAAATATACTAATAGTTAAAAAAAAATACAGTTTTATTGTAAATGAAGCTCTGAGAGTGCCAAATGTCGTGGCATTTTTTTCACCGATGGCCTAACTGCAAAGATGGGCAAGGCTACGTACGCGGTTCCGGTTCTGTAGTAACATACATGAACACAATAACACTGCACAGGCAGTTTATTGCGCAGTTAATAAAGCCAATATCTTTTTCTCATTTTGGATATGTTTCTAAGTAGAATTGAAACTACCGGTGTGTCCAAAATGTAAAATATGTAAACTGGCTGAAATTCTCTCATTGTCAAGTGAACAAGTTGAAAATTTTTGAGCTTACAATGCCACGTTTTGTAACCATCATATTATTAAATTATAACTAGTTTAGAATGCTAATTTGTGAATTATTTTTGCAAGTTTATTTGATTCCAGCCCAAAGTAACAGGACAGTGCCGCAAAGCGTTTTAGTGAACATAAAATTATAATTTACTCTGATGCTAAGGACCTATACATAGAGAAGGTGATTTATCGCGGGAAAAGTTGACTGTTTGCTAGGCATCAATGTAATGTATTCATTTCTGACGCTCATATTTCGTTACTAGCGAGTCCCTATTTGACTGGGCCAATGATAACTCTGGTACGCTACCACTGGACGTCTGTGATTCGTCTGTAAACAACTAGACTGAGCTACATAACTGTCGGCCAAAAATACATGACGCAGGGCGCTACACTGATTTGCAAAAAACGCTGGCAGAAAACATTCTCGCGATTTTTCACCGTCTCTACCTATACAAATAAACATACCTGGAGCGCGCATTCCATCATTAGGGGTGGCAAATTGTAACTTCTTGCGCCCTCCTCCCCTGCGCATGCACTAGTGCAGATGTAGTCCATCTGTTGAAGTTTAATGAGAGTGCTAAAACAATGTGTGTACAAAACAATGTCGCAGTAAATGATGTTGATAGACTCATTGACAAATTGTTACATATGAAATGTAATAACATCTGTAGTTGTATAGGATGAAACACATATGCGGGCATTACGATATATGTTTATTTATTAAAAATTTACTCTAGTAAAGCTTATAGTACCTAACCAGGTTTAATAAAGAAAGATGTCTTTAGGCGCAATATTACGGTAAAAATCAATCTGAAATAGTTAAACGTATCAATTTATCAAGGATTACACAAAAGTAGTGAATTTACACTTATACTTGATGCGAAATTCGGATGATGACGTGTCGAATGTTACACCTTCATGGTAGAAGAGTTAGCTGTAAAAGGTGACCAACAGCTAGATACCAGAAAAATTTACGGGTTCATTGACGTGTAGGTTAGCCTCCAAGAACATCTGTGTATTCAAGCAGACATTATCTGCTCACTAGCTGCTCCATGACGCAGTGACATGGGCTAAGCGACTTCCAGGATGTGGCACGAACCTACAGCTGCTGGAATTATAGCTTGGAGCCAAAAGAAAACGCGAATTTTTCATATCTCTACCAATAGCATTATTGTGTAAAATAATGAAAACTTTATTAATAAGCTTGTCGTGACGTTGTGGCTAACTGCAGGATTTTATAACTCTGCCCAGTAGAAGATAATGATATAATACAAAAACTGCTGAACTGGGGCAGTGGTTTGAGCAGTGGTTAGCACACTCGCCCCTAGCCAAGGCGACAATTATTTAATCCTTGGAGTTCTTTAGAGCTACTCCACGCTTATTTTCTCCGAAGAGTGCTGTAATGGTGCAAGCGACGTAGGGATTTCGTCCCGTGTGCAGTTTCATTGACGACATCTAGAACATTTTCATTGATCTTACTTACAACATGCGCTTGAAATGTGTTGCGCTGAGTTGCGACCAATCTTCTGTTGACGAAACTCCTTAGAATGTATTGGACTTGCATGTTTACGAAAATAACGCACTCACTTTGAACTATGTCCTTATAGCCTATGTTTAAAAAAGCGCGCTTGTTAAAATCATGATTTTTGGCCCTCTCAAATACTGGCTTTTTCAGACTGTAATTTTTGTAAATATACAACCGAATTTCAATACCACACAAACAGAATAATATATGAGCCTCTACTTTATACATCTCACAAACAAAATGTCACTGTCATCGCTTGACGTCTCATAGAAAAATATCATTAATAAATCACTGAGTGACTGGCATGTAGATGCATTACATCCGCTGGTCAGAGCACCCTAAGTACTCTGTCTATATGTGCCTCACACGTGCAAACGCAGTCTATATATAGGAACTACACTAATATCACGTAGCTTATAGCAGAGGATGGTCACATGCATGATATGCTATTGAGTTTAAAATTACTGCTCAGGTAATTTAATATTTTTGTTAACTAGGTGGCTCATAAACTTCGTTGGCAGAGTTTTCAATTCAATGCAAAAATATTCTCGAAACATACAAGTTTTGGAAAGGGCTAAATGGTGCAATATGACGTTAAGGGTTATTAATGACCGTTTTTGAAACAGTTAGAAAAATAAAATAGTTTTACAAAATTTTTGGGTACCCCGTGCTGCCCCGGTATACCGTTTTGCCCCCCCCCCCCACAAATATAATTTGTCAGAAACCATTGTGAACGCACGCACAGCAAATCGACAAAGTTCTTTTCCACTAAATTTTTTGGCTACCCGGTTCTGCCACTTCACCGTGGGCGCCCCCCCCCCCCCCATTTTTTACGGAAAACTTCGTGGGCACACGTGGGCACACACAAAATTTTCGTCGCAATGGGACGAATGGTATAGAAACGCATAAAATACGCACACACACAAACATTCCTGTTTATATTATACAGGATGTCCCGAGAGGAAAGTGCAATATCCTTGGGGTGATGGTACTCGCCATTGTGATCAAAGAAGTTCATATAAACATGGGGTCAATATGGGACAGATGATAAGATAACCTCATTTGATTGTAGACATTCATAAGCTCTAAAATTACAGTTAATGCTTCATTTGCAGTTGTGTACCTAGTTGCAGTTACAGGTCATGTTACAATCAAGAAGGCAATGTGTTGCTATGGAAACGCGTTTATGTACCAGGCGAACCGACTAATGTGGACTGCGAACTTGAACGTTGTGTTTGACAAGACATTAAACAAAGTGGTTGTATGTTGTTATCTTGTTGACTGGATTCAGTTTCTTGGACGTACTCCATTGCAAATTGAACGACTGTCAAAGAAAACTATACAAATAAAAGAAAACCATAATATAAGCAGAGTATGCTTTAGTCAGCAAGACTAAAGCTGACTAAAGCATACTCTGCTTATATTATGGTTTTCTTTTATTTGTATAGTTTTCTTTGACAGTCGTTCAATTTGCAGTGGAGTACGTCCAAGAAACTGAATCCAGTCATGCACTCCCATTGCACAGTTCTTTCAAAGATCATTGTTATCTTGTTATTACAGCTGTGGATAAATAAGTGTGTTATTTATTTTCTGTTGCAACTATATAAGACGAGGAACATAACTGTAAATAAAACAATAACAGTAATTTTAGAGCATATAAATGTTTACATTCAAATGGGACTATCTCGACAACCATCACATATTGACCCCATGTTTATATAAACTTTTTGATCACAATGACCAGTGCTATCACCTCCCAGAATATTGTCCTTTCTTCTGGGATACTCTGTATATGCGCTTATTAAGTAACAATATGGGTGTGGCGAATTATTGCTCAGTCATTTCCTAAGTACCAGAACTGCAGTGCTTAGTGTAGATGATGGGGAACAAATCTGGGAAGTAATTTGTCAGAACGAAGAATGAATCGCGCATAACAGTGAAGTATATATTGTTTCGTTTAACTTCAGCTTCTTATAAAGAATGATTTTTAATAATTTGTAATATGTGATGAGTTCAGTTCTAAAATGCACCTGAGATGTCCATTTCACTATTGTTCTGTAAATTTTGTCTTGCTTACTGATACGTGACAAAATATTGACAGTAATGGCCTATAAGTAGCTATCATATTACCCGGAAGTTATACGACATAGAATACGGTCGTGTTGTTCAGGACCACTTGTTCCCAGGAGTCACGGAATCTATAAATGTTCTGGCTGCATGGCAGCATGCAACATAACCTCTAATCTCCTCGCTACTTTGGACGGGCTCGTGGCCTAGATCTGTACACGAGCACCCTCACCATTCTACGTGCCTCGAGAGAGCAGCCTATTTCACCGCCGTGTCTCGCCCTCGCCTGCCGAACACGGGACAAGTTAGCCCCTAACATGAATAATTTAACCTAGTTTCCACATCGGCCGTTCGAGAATTGCCAAGTTACAGCTTTCCCGTTCCCCTTCCTCTACCCTGCCCCTCTCTTTTTTGAAGCATGCTGCTTCGTTCTCTGCACCGCCACTTAGGGAAATTTTCAAAGGGCGCATTAATTCAGAACATTCTCGTATTAAAGTGACGCTTATCAAGATGCTGCTAATCCACTTCTACTCTTCGTGAATTCAATTATGCGGAATCAGAGTGCCTGTATGCAAAACAATGGGCAGTGTGTTCGTGCTTCATTTGCTGAACCGGCTATGCAATATGCATCACTCTAGGTGACCGCTTTCTCCGCCCGTCGAGCAGTATGCTGATCTTCGGTAAATTGAATTTTATTTGAATATTTCTCAACATACTTCTGTGATGTCTGTTTGAGAAAAACATTTTTGATGAATGTTATACTTATGTGCGTCCGTTTCAAATCTTCCGTTAATATCTAAATCTTATTTAAATTGCTACTGAAAATTCCAAAATCGGATGTTTTTGCGGATTTGTTAAGATCTTAACTCTCTGTTCCAGTTTTCTCGGGGATCTCCCGTTTTCCCGGCCCTTTCATTCCGGCGCTGCTCCATACTCACCTCATGTCACCCTTCACTAGCGCTGAAGCCCTCGATGTTAAGCGTTGACCAAAATCTCTCACTCACTCACTCACTCACTCTGGTTCAGAATCTTTGGGAAAATATGTGCAGGTACATTATTCAGAAACGGCTGTGTAATAAGCATACCATGCGAATACTGAGCTAAATTTAAGACGAAAATGGTAGTGGCAAAATGTTTTACGACGACAATTTCCGGGCATAATGTGTAATAACAGCACGGCGAATGTTCTACCTTGAACTCCATGTTCAGGCATTATTTTATGCATGTTACGTCGAATAAACGTAGACGCATGTTTTCACTGCTCTGGATTTGTAGTGCAAGATGGGACTAATACATTGTCATTCTGCCACATTGTGCACGTAAAATGTAATCGAAGAACACTTTGCACTGAGACTTTTGTCCGAAGTTTAGCCTAGAATTCGCGCGGTGTGCCTATTGTTAAAGACCACTGATATCCACGTAAATATTTTAGCCACACTTTGTTTCAATCCCTTATGTGCACATTACATATCTGCTTCGTGGTTATTGACAGCTTATCTTTGTGCAACGACGTCCCTTACTTGACAATGCCTACAAGCAAAAAAAGTTGCTACGACATAACTTTGATGTGTGTGGATTAGTGGGCAGACATCCAAGACGCTGACAGTTAAAAATGTACAATCACTAGAGGCAGGATTATTTCGCGTATTAATTCCAGGTCAGGTTGATCGCCAATAATGTATACTTATTCCTCCTTCTGTAATTAGACGAGAGCGGTTTTAACACACATTTGACGACTACAACCCAGTTATAAATAAGGAAATAAGTCGTGGAGATATAACTAGGACCCGGTAGTTTTCGCGAAAAGATTGTGCCCCACTTTGTTTCAATTTCTTACGTACTTACCTGCAGCTTAACTTCATGATTATTGGCAGAGTATTGTTGTGCATAGTTGTTATTTATTTTACTGTACCAATCAGTACATGGATAATTGTGACACAACACGTCTGTGATTTGCAGGTTTAACCTCCAGACACTGGTTGTTACGGCATACAATCACTGACCACAAACCAGAGATGCAGGTGCGGACGTCAAGTACTGAAAAAAAGTGATGCAAAAATCTTTCCGCGGAAACTACCGGGCCCTAGATATAACGTACTAAACGTTTGTACTGTTAGAATCCAATGTATATTTGGCTTCAGCCGGTACACTTATGGAACTGAGAAGTCTAGGCTCTTACCAGATGAACACGCGAAATACTCGTGCCTCTAACAATCACTGGAGAATGTAATTTATCACGGGAAAAATTTACTGTTTGCTAGCTTCAATGTATTGTATTCATTTCCGACGCTTTTATTTCGTTACTGGCGAGTCCCTATTTGACTGGGCCAATGATAACTCTGGAACACTACTATTGAACATCTGCAACTCGTCTGTAAACAACTAGACTGTGCTACATAACCGCCGGCCAATAAAACATGACGCACGATTTGCAGGATACGCTGGCAGAAAACATTCTCACGATTTTCCACCATCTCTAAGAATCACTGACCACGAAGCAGAACTGGAAATGTGCACATGAGACGTTGAAAGAAAATTATGAAAATTTATTTTTGAGATACTCAGGGGCCGTTTCTGGAGACCTGGTTTATTTAACCGTAAAATGAAAGAGTTATTGTAGAATTCCTCGCAGAGACGTACTATCAACGATAAGACTGACCGCCCAGCTCAGCGCCCTGCACGCAGAGGCTAGAGTTAGGTGTGATGTGCGTACTTGGGTCGCTCTTAATGCAACTTGGCCTCATATCTGCCAAGTATATTTAACCAAGCGACCACCGTATGTGTTGCTGAGGAGTGAATTCTCCATCCGTTGTTATAAGTACAGGATTTTATATATTCTTTGTTAGGCCATCGGAGTTATTATTGTTATTTTTACAAATATCATGTACGGTTATTGAAAATGCATACTTAACTATATATTCGTGTTAAATTATTACATAAATTTTAGAAATCTATGTTATTGAGGGTAATCATCTTACAGAATAACAAACTGATGAAAATACTAGCAAATAAAATCTGCAAACCTAATCTGTTTCCAGGATTTCAACTCAACCCAGTGGAAATTTTGAAACTCACAGACAATGTGTATTTCTTTCAATAAGTACATGAAAATACTTTTTTTAAGGCAGTTAACAAGTTTTTTATTAAATTAATGCAGCGTTTTGAATGGTTTCGTTTTATTTCGGAATTAAAAATGAATTGCTGTGCTTTGCCGTGTATAACGTGAATTTAGGTTTTATTTCGGCCTTATCTCTGTTAGCATCATAATATCGTTCCTTTATACGTTTAAATCCTGTGCTTACTATGTGACAGGTCTTATTTTATAATCTGCTGGGTAAGACGAATATGATGGCAAATGAACGTTTTGACATAGTGTTGTATGAATGAATTCCAACCTAGCTTGATGGTGACACGTCGCTGAAAAAGTAGACTATTTGCTAGGCCTTAGTGTAGTGTATTTATTTCCGATATTTTTTCTCAATGCTGGTGTGTCGTAGTTTGACTGGGCCAATGGTAATTCCGGTACGATGCGACTCAACGTCAGTGATTCATCCACAAACAGCTACGCCGTGTCACATAACTATCGTCCATCCATGCAACACGAGGGACATTACATTGGTTTGAAGAATACGCTGACAGAAAATGAGAAGTGACATATCAAAAACAGACATGTCCCTCACAGCGAGTTTTATAGGGGAAAGTGAAAAAACTCATATATTATAATAGTACTATGAAGAAACGTGGCATTTACATAATAATAATAATCCAGTTTCTTGGATCTGACTTTATACACATGTGTAATTCTCTGAAAATATTTAGAAAAGGTGTTCACTTCATATTCGGATTTTTGGACATGTCAGGTTTTGAATGTTTGCTCCTCAAACATTCTCGCGTCTTTTTATAATCTCTACTGATGAATAAAGAAGATACCGGATTAAAACAAATATATATTCAGTAGTGCCGATGAAATAGAATATATACGTAATTGTATTATTTAATCTTTTATTTTACTTACGTTAATGAAGAGAGCGTATCACCCAGTGAATGACAGGCAGGAAACATTATGTGATATTTATGAGGTATTCATTGTTTTGTTGGCTCCAACCTAGCACAATCAACATTTGCGAGGTAAGCTCACATTTTAAACACCGGGTAAAGATGGCTGATCCTCCCTAGGGAAGGTAATATGATTACGGCCTGCGTGGAAAATAGACGGGGTTGGATTATTTTCGGATCAATGGAATCGGAGTGATCATACGGAGGCACAAACAGGGATTACTCAATACCCAACTGTGATCTGGAATAGCTTTACTAAAATGGATATATAGTTTCGGCTGGGGCCCGATTCAGTTGACTCAGTACTGGTAGAGACACTGGTAAATCGCAGGAAAAGTTGATTGTTTGCTAGGCTCCAACACGCTATGTATATCACTGAAGGTATTGCACCTATATTGGCTGTTGTTTATTTGATGCCCTGTGTCCCTCTTCAACAGACCCAATTAGAACTGTACAGTTTTAACACAGAACGTGTGTGATTTGTTAGAAAACTGTTCACACGTGACACGATTGAGATACTAAAGTTTGTTGGAGACTATGCCAATTATTTTCGCGATTTTCCAGTGTCTCTAAGTATTGCTGGGTATTTAGTTCCAAACAATTCAATATATACGTAGTCTATGAAATATATGAGTCATATTTGCAAGATGTCAGTGGAGTAGTAATAGAGTTGTTTTGTCATTTCACGCTAAACCTCTTGAGTACAGACTTTGTTGTTGATTTAAATGTCAGTATTTGCGTTTTGTCAAGTTAGAAAATGCTTCACATAACAGCACTAGGACTCTAAGTTAATAGGATATGTTCTGGTTCAGAAGGGAAACAAATGAAATCCATAGGATTCCGAGGCCAGTGCCAGAGGGGGCTAGTGCTATGTTGGTATGTAGGGCTGCAACTGACGATAACTGTACAGGGTTGTGTGCTTGTTGACGCTAAAGCCATACTGATACGCTGGTCTGTATGCGCCACTTGTTCGGAAGTGCTCACAAAAGGGTAGCGAGTAGATCTTACGTTGTCATTGTTATACCATGAGTACATCAGGAGTGTACAGGTATAAGAATCTGCAGCCGTCTTTTGAAACAACCCATTGGTCGCAGCTGTCAGGAATGTTTTCTATAAAGAAACGGCTCGCAAGTTCTTTTACTTTCTGTCCTGAAGTCTAAAGTCTTAACATTTCTTGGTTGGTGCATCCACAGAGTAGCGAGAACTTATATTACAGAAGTCGATCCAATATTGTTTTTCCGTGTTTCCTGTTTTGATTCATAGTTAGAGGTGCCAAAATGGATTTTACTTTGCACTACCTTGGTTAATTTTCACAACCAGATTATTTTAATTCCATATGATAATTCTGAGATACTTTTCACTCTATATTATTGTTTATTTTTAAAGCTACGAATAGAGACGTGCAAAATTCACGTTATGATTTCGTAGCAGACTAAACTTCATTTTCCTATACATAACAGAGCATAATCTGGGATTCAATTAGCCAGGAACGTTTACGTGTTGTCATTTACGTTTGTTACGTCATTAGAGAGATTGGCCTCTACCGTGTAAGCATTCTCCACGGCAAGTCACAACAATATCGGCCAACGGGAGACATCGAACGAGTCTATAGTCACTTGGAGTCTAGTCAACTGTCAGAAAATAACGCGAATTTTGCATGTCTCTAGCTATGAACAATGAATAGAGACCTGTAGGTTAGCATCCAAGAATATATGTGATCGCAAGCAGACAGCAGCTGTTTGTTGACTGTTCGCTGACACAGTGAAATGGGCCTGCATTTAGTCCCATTGTTATTATATGCTCGTCGACATCAAAGTGGTGTTAAATAAGTCAACGGCCAATTGTGAAAGCAGCACGAACTACAGTTACTGGAATTCTAACTTGTGTCTAAAATAAAATGCGAATTTTTCAGGTCTCTATTAAAGAAGTCTTCAACTGATTGGGATTCTGTTACTTTGACTTCCACAAAAAATATTTGGCGCAAAGTAACCACCAAATGTATTGAAGTAACCCCGCTTTACGATAGTGTAAAATCGCAATAACCTTTCATGCCACCGTATTTTGGAATCTAGTGCGGCTTCCTGCGCCTTGTAAGGTTGGATGTTTATGTAGCTGTATTCAGTAGAGGCGCACCAGCGTTATGATTGACTTAGTTAGGAATCTGCGGATAATTAAAGCCACGAGTTGGTCGCGAAAAACCTTTCCAACATTTTGTTTCAATGTCTTACGTGTAACGCCATGACATTTTCGCGAAAAGAATTTTGCCCAAGTTTGTTTCAGTGCCTTACGAGCACATCTACAATTCTGGTTTATGGTCAGTGACTGGATATTTAACTCTCCCGTGTCTTAGGAATCTATCCGTTCGTCACAGGCGTATGGTGTTGCAGTGCACTGTTAAAAATTTCCGTTAATTCACGGAAATATTTACAGAAACGTACTGTGACTGTACGGAAGTGGCTTCCGTAATTTTTTCTTTACGGAAGTTTGTTCGTGTTGCAAGTTTACGGATATTTGACCGGAACTTTCCATAAATTCCTGGAAACATGTTTCTACAATTGTAACGCATATGTTATTGTGTTTCTTAAAAAAAAAAAATACCGGTATTAATGATCACTATGACGCCTAAGGGTAATGTGAGTGCACACTGGTGCGAAACAAAGAGAAGATAAACGGTGCGAGGCAATACAGCCAAGGACTCGTATCACGCATGGGCAAAGGGCCGAACAACGCTGTGACTGAAGTGTCTTGAGGAGGCCACATACATATTTTATTTTCTTCGCTTCACCTACTCTGCAGTGGGCGGTCACACACATCGCTATATGGAACTTATGATAACTGAAAAAAATTTCATCTCTTCTCTGTGTTTCGCGCCAGCATGTACGCACCTTTAAATGCATTTATTTGTATACAGTAAAATCTTTTTCTCATAATGGTACTTATGAAGTTCTGGAAAATTAGCATATCAAAAACCAAATTTGGTTGTTAAAAAGTTTGTCTTTTACCGCTGTATGGAACTCGCTCGCTGACAGTTCTGTCATGGTGGTATACAGTATTCGATAGTGTGTCTGGCTGGCAAACTCAAGATTGTTGGTTTGAATCCCGGCGAATTCGAGAAATTTTTTATGGTATTGAACGATATATCAATGTCTCGAAAAAACATAACAAATAAGAGTATTTTATATTTCTGTAAAGTTGAGTGCAAGTAATTAAAATAAATTATAATTTTGTGAGATAAACGGATTGTCCATAATTTTACTGAGGATTCCGTTATCAAGAGAAACTGAGTGTCTGTTAATTTACAAAGATTTCTGGATATTTTTTGGCTGTACTGTTCCGTAATTTCACGGAATTTTTTTCTAACAGTGTAACCTCATTCTGATTGGGTCTGTCAAATGACAGACGTCACTTCACAAACACAAGCTGCCAATAACCGTGAAGCAGAGATGCAGATGTGGACGTAAGGCACTGAAACAAAAAAAGGGGAAGATTTTGTTTCGCTAAAATTTCATGGCCTTACTTACGTGCAGCTTTGCTTTATGATTAGAGGTACGTCAGTTTCGCGGATTCATCTGGCAGTAGCCTAGATTGCTCAGTCCTGCACATGCTCTGGAAACAGTCGATTATTCATTGGCTTACAACATTACAAGCGATAGTTCTATGAATCATTTCTTTATTTACTACTGGCTTGCAGTAGTCAAATGCGTTTCGTGACAGCCGCCAGCTAATCACACACGTGATTATGAAGTATATATTTTTGGCGTTCAACCTGACCTGGAATGTATTTGTAAAATTGACGTTCCTCTATTTATGATTATTGGCAGCGTGTCTTTGCTCGGATATATATCTCTTTTTACTGCACCAATCAGAATAAGTCTATCGTGACACCGTATGTCTGTGAATTGTCAGTAGAATGTCAAGGCAAGTAATCACCAGAGACCGGAAATTTTCGCGTTTTCTTTTAGGCACAAGCTAGAAATTCCAGCAACTGTACGTTGGTATCACTTTCTCGAATGGGTATTGATAGGGACCGGAAAATCTCGCGGGTTTAAAGTCGTGTAGACCAGCCTCCAAAAATATCCCTGAAATGAAGCATACCGCAACTGTTCATTAACTGCTCGCTTCCACAGTGAAATGTGCGTGCGTTTAGTTACATGTTTGTTATTGCTAGGACTAGGAACAATTCGCGAGTTCAACGACCAACATGCTAGACTCCATTGTCCTGTGTACACCGAAGCCCTACCATTTGTCCATTACCTGCTAATCAGTCATACAGTAGACAATGAACGAATAGACGCGGCTTGAATATGCATAGTACATTGGATTCTAGCGAATTTTTCTTAGCCCTAGTTATTGCCTCCGCAAATTTCATAAAGTCTCAATTAAGTCAATAGCCGATCGCGAAAGTGACACGAACTCACAGTTGCTGGAATTATTGCTTGCGCCTAAAAGAAAACGCGAAATTTCCCTGTCCTTAGTGATAAGTATCCATATTCGTAGTTCTATCGGGTGCCTGAATTTGACTGTGATTCAATGGTAATGCTGTTGTGAGTAGAGGTGGTTGAAAATTGCGAGAATATTTTATGCCACCGTATTCTTCAAACCATTGTAGCATCCGGTGCCTTGCTATGATTGGACGACGGTCATGTGACACCATCTGTAGCTATAGCTGATAACACACGAATCACAGACGCTCAGTCGTAGCGCATGATATTCATCATTGGCCCAGTCAAATAGGAACTTACCAGTAACGGAAGAAAAGCGTCCGAAATGAATGCATTACATTGAAGCCTAGAAAACATTCGTTATAAATAGGGCCACGAACCATTGCAAAAATAATTTGGTCCCAGTTTGTTTTATGGCCTTACGTGCACACCAGCAGCTCTGCTCCATGGTTAGAGATGATGGTATACCACGAAACATATTTTGTACCAACATCCCCTGTAGTGAATTGCAACACATACAATTGGGTGACAGACGTCCGACACAACTTAGCTGTCTACCGACCAAAAACTGGCATCATATTGCCATAGCGGTATTCTTATTAGCTCAGTCAAATAGGGCAACAACTCCACGTACAAGCGAAAGCCTGTAATCTCCTGGTAACCTATACGTAGGATCCGGTAGTTTTCGCGAAAATATTTTTGTCCCATTTAGTTTCAGTGTCTTACGTGCACACCTGTACCTCAACTTCTTGGCTATTGACAGAGTGTTTTGTGCAGAGTCGTTATTCATTAGACTATACCAATCAGTATACGGTTAACTGCGACACTTCACGTCTGTGATTTACGGGTTTAAAGGCTGTTCACCTCAGTTTTCAACGTCTTTTTTATATTTTTATATTTGTACCAGATATTATTTTTCTCATTTTAGACATAAATTGTGATTTAATCTTCCTTTTAGGAAATTTTTGTACCTCATATAATTTTTGCGTAATGAGTCGTAAACGTCAAAATTTGCACTTTACGGTTTTATGCACGCTACTAAAACCAACTGACATACCAAACCGAAAAAATTCACAGTGTATAGCAATGTTGTAGGCTATGATTTGACATGAATAAAACAAAAAATAAATATTTTTCTATTTAATAACACATGCTGAATTTTGAAATGAAACTTTAAAATTTCAAAAATTTTTTTAATAATGCAAAACAGGCGCAGGTGCGCACGTAAAGTACTGAAACAAAGTGATGCAAAATATTTTCGCGAAAACTACCGGGTCCTAACTACACGTGAGTTGAAACCCATCAAACAGTCATGTTTTCCCGCGATAAACCATCATATCTATCAATTGTTTTCGGCAGCGTAAGTGACGTCTCCCAATCACAATAAGGTTACTGCAGCACCACACGTCTGTGGTTTGTGGGCAGAACCACAGCTGTCTTTACTAGAAGGCTACAGCCTTGGATATGACAACATTGCACACAAGAGTCATTTTAACACTTATTTTAGCTCTCCATTGTATCTGATTCGTTATTCTGCCCTACATAGCGGCGAATGAGGGGATGCCACCGCCATTAGCGAGACCAAAGAAGTGTTAAAATGACCCTTCCTAGCAGGGTTGCCAGATATAAGGCCGGGGCCTTCTACTAAAGATGGCTATGGCAGAACCCCAAGATACGTAAGATGTAAAACTATGAAACAGAACTGCAGACGTGTACGCCAAGCAGTGAAACAAACTCGGAGAAAATTCTATTCGCGAAAAGTTCGTGGTCTTAGTAATAAATCTAGCCTGTGCTTAAAATGTATTCGCGAAAATTCCCGGTCGATATCTAGCAACCCGGGTGAAACTCGTGCGGTTTTCGCAGCGCCGGCTGGTTGGTCAGTAGCGACATGACACGGGGAACTCTGGCCGCTGTACACAACACAGTGATGTCGGCATGGAAGGTGGTGGCGGCATGACACTGCAGAAAGTCCTGCCTGGACACGCATGGGAGTTAGCGGAGTGTGAAGTGAACGGTGGCACAGCACGGCGTGAATAATTGAGTCTCGGATATAAGTGCCATGGTACTAGCATTCCTCAGCACAGTTAGCTCCAGACATGACCAGCATGCAGGTAACACTCTTAACAACTTCTACCATACACTTATCATAGGCTGTTCACTTTAAACTTAGCACTCAACATTTAAAATTACCAAAAACTATATTTTATAGGAGCTGAATGGACAAGTTTTCAGTGCGGTGAAAGGTTTACACTGGTTTTTAGTTTTATTGTAGTTTTCATATTGAAAATGTTAAAGACGAATTAAAAAAACACCGACTGTAAAATTTAAGCAGTGCTCACTTTATCCTGAGCAGTATAAATAGGCTACTAGTATTCATAGTCATATTTGCGAGAAAGATGCGCGCCCCATTATACTTGTTGGCAGGAAACAATATACTTAAGCTATTTGCTTGTTGTTTGTACGACGCAAGGTCTCTCAGTGTTGCGGGAGGTACGAACATGTTTTATCCGACTCGCAATCGTAAACTGATTTTTAAAGTCAGACCAGATTACAGAAAGTCGATTGTTAACCTTGCTGATTACCTTGAAAATACGTTACTTTAAAATGTAACAATTAATTTGTAGATTCTTTATTGTTTTTTTTACAATGAAATTGTAAACATTTCTTCCCGGTGTTTCGTACAGAGATTATATTTTAGTCTTAAAACTGATGAGTACTCCTGGTGAATTATTACATGAATTTCCCCCATTTTATCAGCCTTGTTGGACTCGTAAACGTTGCTTATCAGCGAGACAAGCAAAATTCGTCAATGAATGCGCAAAATGTTCCGAGAGTTGTTTACGAGAGTGCGCACTCTTAATCCATTTCTTATTTGTGAACAGTTTGCTCGCTGGTTACGAGAATGTTTGTGTGGTCGTAGTCACATGTATAATGACATAGCTGCATTTAACGCTATATAGTCTCTACCCCGTGCTTAGTGACACTGGAGAATTTCGAAAATATTTAACATTGTTTCCAATTAACTATTGTATATTAATTGTGACACATCTGAACAATTTTGGGACAAGTAACATACTTCTGTGTTAAGGGGCCGTATCAGTGTTTCAGGCGCATGTATGCAACCCGCATTAAACCTATATAAATCAAGGCCAATTTTAGGTTGGCTATAGCAATAAGAGTATTACACACCAACGTCATCTTTGCGATATATCGAAGACACAGTCGTTCGTATTTTCGCTGCGTTTGCCGAAGTCAACTGTAACAAACGGTTACATTATGAACGTGAGAAGAAAAAAAGTTTTGTAAAATGCATAGCAACCATACGTAACTTCGGCAAACGCAGAAAAAATAAGGACGACTCGGTCCTATATAAAACGCGAAGATTATGTTGATATGTGCGATACTCTTAATGACATAGCGAACCTAAAATTAGCCTGTTATATATGGCGTTAGTGCGGGTTGCGTATGTGCCTGAAACCACAGATAAGGCCTCTTAGGGCTCTACAGTTCTAACTGGGCCTGTTTGACGAGAGGAAAAGTGATTCAAATAAACGATAGCCAATATCGGTACAAAATATTCAGTGTTATACACAGCGCGTTGGAGCGTAGCAAAGCCAACATTTCTCGCGAGGCTACAATAGAAATCTTATTTATTTATTTTGTCGCCTTGCATGCCATCAAACGGCACAAGGCCACGGTCGGAGTACAGGTAGGAATGAAGCTAGGAGATGGCACAAAGGCCTGTTTAAAGAACCATCGCAGAATTTGCCTGGGGTGATTTAAGAAAACGCTGGATAACCGAAGTCAGGATGGCTAAAACCGGAGGTCGAACCCGGGTCCTCCAGAATGCGAAGCAAGTGTTTTACCACTGCTCCACTACACTCGCACTAAGAGAAAAAAATTTGTAGCATTCATTAAGGTCGCGGATCCGATTCACGCTGTTTATTTCGAATATTATTATTTTTATTTGAAAAAAGAAACAGACATCGTAAAAACATGACGCAGATTTATTCAAAATAGTTTTTCTTTCGTAGCATTATTTTCCAAAGCAAACTATTTTCTAATGTTTGGCTATTTGTTGACTTGGTAACCAGCCCAGCTATGTCTTTATTATATTTTTGCTGCAGAGTTAAAAGGATATTTATCAATTATATGTGTCTTTACGATAGCTTATTAATTTTAGAATTCAGAAAACTATTTTCTCAGAAACTGTGTGAATAAGTGCCATATTATTTAGAAAATACTAATTTTTAGAATCATAGTTATAAATGTATCTTTATAGCTGCATTAATGTTTAGAAATTTGCGTATATTTTTGGACATAATTTGTACTAAATGTTATCGATATTTGTTCTAAAACAAGATAAACTACTATAATACATTTATAATAAGAGTTACATAAATAGTTTCAACTTACTCAGTTATAGTGTGCAAAATGCAAGTTAATATAGCTTTACATCTACTATACGTACAGTTTTAAATTTTTGCTTAAAACTTGAATCAGGATGTGATGAAGAAGAACTCAGCATGGTGAGCCATACAAGGTCTTAAGAATTTATTAATATGATGGTGATGAGCAAAGACTTTTTTTGGGAACAACATAGTTTTTTCAGAAATCTAATTCCTCTGGGGTTAAAACCAGTGAAGCCCATATTTAAGTTAATTTAAATATTTTCAATATTTAAAGAAAATAACTAATTTTGCTAATGTCTTAATACACTGTACCAATTATACTGCGATAGATGGCAACTGTTATCCATCGACGAGAAGTATTCTCTTAAATAGAAATTCTTGTTTTCTTACTATGATCACTGACCAAGAAACTTTTTGCTGCAAGAAAATGTAACTTTAATAGTTGCGTTAATATGTGCGATTTTATTCACTGTACGATATGCACGTTTGTCTTAGTTAAGCGCAAAAAGACTATACTAGCTTTGTGCTAAAATCATTCAATTAACTACACTTTCTATTTCAATAATACAAATCTGCAATTCAGCTGTAAGTTTATAACCAGCACTTGAATTCAGCCATTAAAGAAAATGATTTCTTGGTCAAATAATTTTAAACTAATCTTACAACTTTTTAAACTACATAATTGCACAAATGTGTACAAGTTATTGACTGTTTTGAGATATATAGAATCCGGAATTTAGTTTCAACCCATGTTTTACATTCCTAGATTAATATTGTCCAAGATGACTCGTACAGCAGCACGTCCATACGGGAAGAGATGTTAATGAAGTTGGAAATGAAATGTTATTATTTTATTTGACCTCAAATCCATTACGAAATTTTATATACGCTATGATTGACCACACCAACTACTCATTCATTTGGCTTACTGAAAAAATAATGTGAAAACAAAAATGTGTGCATAAACGCATAGATGTGTTTCATTTCTTTGCAATACAGCGTTTATGAACACACAGTATTAATTTCGATTCTAGTTTCTTGATCAGAGTTTTATTTAGAATAGCACTGCTGGTGAGATGTATGATTTTAATTCTGGAGACATAAATTTGGTTTTCACCAAATCACAATCTTTTGAAAGTGAGAACTGTATCCGAAAGTAAAGGCAAGCAATAAATAGGCAAATTTTTCAGAAAGGGCTTATAACTCTCAATCGTGTTTGTTAGTTATACAAAATATGTGTGTTTTCGAAAAGAGGCAGACTTTTTGCTAATGTTTAAGAAGTTTTAATTCATTAAAGACATTCTTGGTAATTATTTTCGATGGTACAAATAATCTGAATTTTTTTCCCGGAATGCTTTGAAAAAATTTAAGACTAAGAGCAGTCATATAATGCACAATTCTATGTAGGCGGTTTGCAAAATAATGCACGGTTCATTCGGAAAATAAAATTTTGCTTGACTATGACTTAATTTCATAAAAAAAAATTGGTAATAATTTAGGTGAAAAATTCTGTAAAATTGATAAGTATATCACCACCAAAAAAAATGGTACAAATTATGATACATTTGTCACAAAAAATGTAGGGATTCTTCTATGTGAGGAGAGTGTTTCTTCAAACATCATTTTCAAAAGCACTGTTAAATTACCGGGTGTGGTCAAAACCACAAGGCGCAGCTCATATTGACTACGACGACAACAGCTTCACCTGCAATATTGTTTGTCTTGTTCCCAGACGTTGGCGACAGTGGTGATGGCAGCCGCCTTATGCAGGTACGCGGTTGGCCACGGAGGACACGGCGCAGGTCATGGAGGTAACAGTGGCCTCGCACACTCTAGTTGGCACTTCAGTGGTCCAGTTGCTGGTCCTGACAAGGTGGTCTACGTGCCGGCTGGCCATGGAGGACACGGAGACCATGGAGGACACGCTGGCCATGGAGGACACGATGGCCATGGAGGACACGCTGGTCATGGAGGCAATGGCGGCGGAGGAGGACACATTGACTTTGTGGTAAGAATTTGACCAGTTTGTACGAAACCATAAAATATCATCTTATGTTCACAGTAGACCGTTGTAGTTAATAAATCGGCAATTAAAGTGTGAATTACTAAAACAAGTTTAATTATGTTTTTTAAAAGGTTTTCTCTGACTAGAAAAAAAATAATTAAACAAAAATTCTAATCGCAATACCGACAGTATCGAAGAACAGCTCCCTGAAAATTTACCCAATATAAAAATTAAAGCTAGCAGTTCGCATAAAAAAAAACTTGTAACCTATTAATAAACATTATATGTGAGAATTTAGTCATTTGTACATCGGTAAACATTTGGAGTGATTTCAAACTCAATCCTTTAAGATAAATAGGTAAAAAAGTGTACAATAATTTTTCTTAGCAATTCTGATACTTCTTGAAGTCAACATTTAAAATTCAATCATAAAATCCAAAGATAAACAACAAAGCGTCATTTTCTCAATTCGTGAGAAAAATTTCTAGCGAAAGTCATATTCGGAGGCTGTGTCGCTGCTGCAGTTTGAGGTTAAATTACGGCGCGTAATTCCATTTTCAAGTGTTCAACACTTAACATTGAAAGTTATGGCATTAGAATAACGTCTTGTGTGTATGTGCGAGAGAGGGAGAGATGTCGTCGCCATCTTGAATTTTTGTATTTTGTGTCGCACCTTTTCTTTTGAGTATATTTAGGGTACTTTAACATGACTGTAGAATAAAATACACATTGAAAGAATTTTAAACATCATAAATCTTTGTTTGACGTAAGGCCTACTGTTGTTTCATAACTAATTATAGTTAAGGAAGCAATACGAATATTCTGGCTGCAATTTTGTCTGGTATAAAAGTAATAGCATACAAAGTTTTATTATGTCTAACATTCTATTTGGCGGTTAGGTTAAAGTTCCAAAAATTTACTAAAAAAAATTATGAGACAAATAACCTAAATTCAAGATGGCGACGATAGCTCCCTCTTAGCACATGACTTATTATAGTCCGTGTGCGAGGACTGATAGTTGGTATGAATATAGTAAGATTTAAACTAAAGAATTTTTCCAGGCGGAGCCGAAGTATTCGTTCGGCTACGAAGTAGTGGACCACAAGACGGGGGACATCCACGGCCAGCAGGAGCACCACGACGGACAGACGGTGAAGGGCTCCTACCACGTGAAGGAACCTGGCGGCAATGTGCGCACCGTCAATTACGTCGCCGACAAGCACGGCTTCCACGCGCAGGTTCATAACAGCGGTGGCAACGACCACTCCGGCGGCAATGCAGGCGGTCATGCCGGAGGACATGCTGGAGGACATGCAGGAGGACATGCAGGAGGCAATGGTGGAGGACATGCGGGTGGTCATGCCGGTGATCATGCAGGAGGCAACGGTGGAGGACATGCAGGTGGTCATGACGGTGGACATACAGGAGGTCATGCAGGCGGGCATGCAGGCGGCTACGCCGATGGCTACGGTGGGCACGGACACTACGGATACCACTAACGAAAGAAACCAGAACGTTTTACGTTTACTTTTTTTTTCTCGGATGCTGTCCACTACTACGTCATTTTCGACGTGAAAAGCAGTCTGACGTGATATTTATTTATTATTATTTTTTGTTCTAGATTAGGTATTTATTACAAAATTTGTAAAAAAAAACAGTCTTATTTTTGATAAAATTTACAATAAAAAGTGTTATACAAATATTTTAACATTTCTTTCAACCTACATTCCTTTAAAAATAGAATAATTTCTACACGGATACAGTCTGTGAGTGTGAATACGTGCAGGCACGCAGCAGCAGGCCTTTCTTTCATAGCGTCTTATATAATTCTCTGAGCTAACTTTGCCATACAATTTCAGCATTTTTTCCAATCCACGTTGTGTTTTTTTTTTTTTCATTTTGATTTAAAAATATTTTCTATATCTTTATACAGTGCATATCAGTCTACATGATAAGCATAATTTTTTCCTCACTTGGTTGTTATAACTTTATCGGTTTTTTTGAACTAAGAAAATATATCACTATGCATCGTTGGACAGAGTCTGGTGATTCTTTTTATTTACACTTTATCATTCAGACAACTATTTATTTACTGTATGGTACACGTTCAGTTTGTAACACACAAGTGAATAACTCTTTGTACTTAATAAATCACACATGTACTCACCAAAACTCGCCTAGTGGCAATACGTAACGTCAACAAATAATTTATCAGATACAAGAAATATTCGTTTTATGTTTTGAATAGTAGAACAACTTTACTAATTAATATTTCGTTTTAGTATTGGGAACAGTAAACTGATTTCTCACTTAAAGGTTTTTCTGCTGTAGGTCAACTAAAGTATCGGAAACTTTACGGCCCGTAATACTTTCCCAATTCAGTGACTTTAAGAGTCATGTCGTCTATTCAGAAACATTCGAATAAACATAGTATGTTGGCAGTAAGTAATGGGGAAATAAAATTCACAATATGTTGTTTTCTTTTGGAAGAGTCGGCAACATCTTAGCCATAGTATTTTGAGAGCAAAATAGCCAAGGATTAGAGATCAGTACAGATGCGCTCTCACGAAAGGTACTTATTACATAGCAAAAAATACATTTTAAATAATTTTTATTCAGGATCTTGTCAGTTGTGCACACAAGTATCTACTTGACAAGTGTAATAAATCTTAGAATAACCTGAGCACGGTAATGAATGTTAACAGTTACATAATTTTGTAAGTGAGATTTTCTTTGCAATAATACCCTGATAGTTCGGTATTAGTCCACAAACAATACTTATAAATAAACTTTCGTGTTTTTAATTTGTCTATCTCTTGCCGGTTTTAGCAGGATTTTTAGTCCTAAAGTTTTGGTTACTAAGATCAGGAAGCGTTAAGACCTATATATTGGTTGTAAGACAGCTGAGCTAGTGCCCCGAAGTAAGACTACTACAGGTTAGGAGATAATGGAACATTTTAAGGATGACTTTGGCAATGGACAATTTTTGCCGCTAGTAGTGCTCATGGAGATAACTTATGTTTCAAAATCAAACACTGCTGAAGGGTGAAGTTCTCTGCATAAGCCTTTTCACCGACAGAAGCGTGGCTAGCAGCAAAAATTGTCCCTAGCCATACTGACAACAATGATCTTCGTTAACTGCAGTAGAATTATCTTAACCCGAAATAAGCACGACGTG
This sequence comes from Medauroidea extradentata, assembly GCA_003012365.1. Taxonomy (NCBI): domain Eukaryota; kingdom Metazoa; phylum Arthropoda; class Insecta; order Phasmatodea; family Phasmatidae; genus Medauroidea; species Medauroidea extradentata. The sequence continues at coordinate 94,126 of PNEQ01056525.1, forward strand.
TTCAAGGCCTTTAACAAGGGAGTATGTATCAAGTAAAAATGAAGGGAGGTGGGAAGATGTACCATGCGCTCTAAAGAAATGTTCTTTAGTTCCTACTGTTTTGCGACATTTTTTAAAACTTAAACAATAGCAGATATAAAAAAAATCTGTTTGGCAGTTTTGTTTGAAACGGATTTTGCCGTGACAGCTAATTTTTCAAAGTAAGAAATTACGCGATATTGACTAAAAGTCAATGAATCAGAATTTAGTTAGTTACATAATTATCTAAAACAATTCTATTTACTACCTTGAAAAAAAAAGTAAGGCAATACAGAGAAGACGATTTTAAACAAAACTGCCAGGCAGAATTTTGGTATCCGCTCTCGTTTAGGCGTAAAAAAATTATATCGCTATAAAGTAGAAACAAGAGAACATGAACTTAATATTCTTCTGTTATATCCCTCAGATACCATTGAAGAAGTCTCTCGTTGTAGTCCAATAGCACGAACATTATACCTACAGCTGTTTGATAACACTGAGCCTTTCACAAACCAAAGAATTCCACATTTTATAATACGTACTTTCCTACTTTATCTTCACAAGACTGACTGCCGAAGACCTAAACATACCATTTCTAGCGATGTTCACTAATTTATATCTCTATGACATGCGATAGGACTGAAGTGAAACGTAGCGTCTATAGAAAATGTATTTCTATCTTTCGTGGAAAAATTCCTTATTCCCAAAACAGTTATTTACAGATATATGGGTATAAGCGTAAACATAGATTTTATAGAATAAGTCTTGCTAGCGATTCATCTTAAACGTAGAACATTAAGTTATTTTAAAATACAATTAAATTTACGTTGACTACGACTCTACAAAATCTGTAAGACACGATTCCGTTATTTTTCCCAAATATTCGTACAATTTGAATGAACTTGTGATAAAATGGAATCAAAGGAAAGTGTTTTGTCTGTACAATTAGCTGAATAGAAACTTTTGAAAATTATTATTTAAGAAAATACGAAACTTCTTTTTAAACCAACCGTCCGTTTAATAGTAAATATTCAGTAGTGCTTAAGGCGACAGAGCCTCAAGGAAAACAAGTTGAGTGGATAATGTCACTGGAGCTAGTAAAACTAGTAATTTACAAGTTTTTCTAATGAGTTAAACTCGCATATGATAACATATTGGTTATAGTGATACAGTTTTTAGTCTGATCAGCGCTAATTTACCTTGGTTATTTTTACGTTTTGGAATGAAAACCTTTTAGTGTTGCTCGCTTATCAAGAAGAACGAAAATCATTTGGGATGAATACTTTTGTCAGATAAAACCCGAATTTCACTAAAGTATCATCAATCTTGAAATTACCCTAGGAATGTGATTTCCCTTTCTTTTTTTTTTATGTAGAATACAAAAATGCGAGCCCGGTAAGCTTAATCAGTAGCTTTCCTATAGTTATTTTATTCAGCTACAAAATTTGTTAATTATCAGTTGAGTAAACATATTAGATAACAAGGTTGCTAATGCCTTCTTTTTTGCACACACTTTACCACTGCACTTAAGAGGAAAATCATATGTGATTTCCAGCATACAATTAAGTAAGATAATCGAAACTACTTAATTTTTTAGTAAAACTTTTAATAAAATAAATATATATTTCTGTAGTCAAGCTAACGCCAACGATATTTTACCAATAACCTTATCGACAACAGTGCAATAAGTATAAGAAAATTTCTCTATCTTAACTCATCTACAATAAATCCAAGTAACCTTCTAACCTGTATAGAATTATCCTCACCAAAAGAACTGATGTTTCACTGAAACACCTGTAGATTAGCCAGAACTAGTGGCACGATGTTACCAAATTCCGCCTGAAATAATATAAACTGTGCTTAGCAACTCTATAAGGACGATTTTCGCTTAGCCCGGGAGTTTCTGAGTTGTTGGTGTCCCGAGTTTAGCGAGTACCGAAGAACGACCAGCGACCGAGGCTTAGGAGAAGAAGATTCGGCGTAAGGACGGAAAGGAAATTAAGGGAGTTGTAATGTGCGGTGAAGATCTCGGGGAAGTAAGTACGGAGAGAGTTGCGGGACTTCCGGAACACACACACACACAGAGAGAGAGAGAGAGAGAGAGAAAGTGTCTGTGTGCGTGTGTGTGACATATAATAACAGAGAAACATGTAAACACCAGTAGTGGTGTATGAATAATTATTAACTCTGATAGTAAAATTTCGCCATACACATACATACCTGTATATAATAAATATAGATAGAAGTAACTGTTAATTAAAGAAACAAATTAGTCATATTATTTCAATTAAAGTTAAGGCCTTCATCCTATAAGATACACTTATAATAGTGACAATATGATATATTTTTTTCAACAATGACTACATTGCATGAATTTCTTACCTACATTCACATGTCTACATTTTAAATAGTGTAGAGGCATTGCAATCACGGAAAAAAAATTCAAACACGTGTCACATACTACAGTATTATCAAAGCTTTAGGTTTAAATTTAACACTGTAAGACACGGTTCACTATTTATTTTCTTCATTTAGTATTTAGAATTTGATATGCACGTAAAATGTAACATTTTAACTAAATGTTAAGTAAATAAACTGAGTTTTTAAATGAAAGGGACATGAAAACAATTTTAATCGATTTACTGAATAGTTATCAGCAATATATTTTTTAAAAATTCAAATTACACCTCACACGTGTTTTCCGCACGAATGGAAACTTTTTCCCACTCAAAAGAGAAAAAAAGGTGAAAACGTTTACTTTTATTTTTAAGTCAAAACTTTGTGAAAGCTACTTACTCGATTCACAAATATATATATATATATATATATATATATATATATATATATATATATATATATATATATATATATATATATTTGTAATATACTTAATAAAATAAGAAAATGACACCACCTTACACCCCAGTAACTCGAAAACAGTATACCCAGGTGCACAGAGAAAAATGTTTGGTTGATTCAACTGTATATATGTTTGTATATGGCCAAACAAGCGTGTAACAGTTGAACCAACAAAATATTTGGTTGCCTGGCAGGTATAGTCATCCTAAAAGGATGGTTTAGTCCAGTTAAATATACATTTTGTTAGGACAACAAAGCCAGTACTTGGCACGTTTCATATGTTGTTCAGCCAACAAATACATACTTGTTTGACCATATACAAATATATGAAATATATGTACGGTTGAATCAACCTAACCTTTTTCTCTGTGTACATGCAACTAAAACATCGGTCAGCTTTGTTATCTGTGTTTACAATCTTGGCCGCTACCCGACGCTGCACGCTGCCTGCAAATGCACATGCTTCTCGTTATATTGCACTGATAAACACCGATCAATGATATTACAATCGCTAAAGAACGTTTCAATGTGCGCAAATTCTTAGTTTCTTATGCGTATCTCAACAAACGATTTTCACACATTAAGCCTATATTTCAAAAGAAAAATATTCTTCTTTAATTTGTATGTTGGTGAGTGTGTATTGGTGTGTGTGATGGCGTATTTGCTGCTGTATGTGTGAGTTGATGTGTTTTGGTTTGGTGTGTTTATTGGTGAATGCATGTGTTGGTAAGTGTGTATGTGCGAGTGTGTCCCAACATTTTTTTGAACAGACCAGATTTCATAGAACTGCAGTTCTTAGTAACGGCACCTGACTTACATTTTTTGTTCATGTCTAGTGGTTATTTTCAAAATTGCGGAAGTTGAAATTTTTTGGTGCTATTATATTTCGGGAACCAAACGTATCGCCGATTCAAACAAAACTCAATTTTTTTCTAAGTTCATTAAATGTCGGAGTGCATATTGTTATGTTGAGTGTTTTTAACTAATGTCATCATTGAATTGATAAAATTGTATTTAATAGTGAAATCAGACAAAAAAAATTATACTAAAACGTTAAGTGTACAAACATGGATTTTTATAGGGTTAAATGTTGTATGTCCTTCATTTCATAAGATAATGTGACATGAAAATAATTGAAATATTTTCTCATATTTCGTGATAGTTCATTAGTTTTTTGTGTCGTTAGTATGGTGATCGTTGTTCTCGTTTATGTTTATCGCCATGTTTTATACACCTTAATTTTTTGATTTATTTTATTGTTCATTTTTGTGTTGTATTTCTTGATACCACAACTGTAGTACATTCTGGAATAAAATTGTGTTGTTTTTTGTTATATTGTTTTGGTTTATGTATCGTATTTCACGATACGACAATATTCCTTTCTGGGTTTGTATACATGTTATATACATCTGATAACAGACTATCATTGCTTTTCTGTTTTTGCTTTTTTTCTTAGTGCGGGGTTCTGCAACTGGAAAACTTTATGGTGTACGTTCACGGAAATCGCACAGTTTGCAACATTTACCAGATGTTAAAACGAGCTATTATGTATCCATGCACCCAATACTCGAGTCGTGGTGAAATAATTCCATTGCGATATTGCTCAAAATCTCATTATGGATTTTACTGTGCGATTCTCGAGTGAAAATAATTTCTATGTGAAATAATTCCGTTCAGAATTAATCCCACTGGCTATATGCGTGCTGCTAAGGTGACTTCTGAGACTTCATTACAACACAGCTAAACATACGCCGACATTCTGTTGATGCTGTATTTTGCTATAAGTGTCAGTTTTGCCACCTTCAGATATCTCTCTTGACTTCCAGTTATTGTAAAAACCCATTTCTGCACATCTAAATAACGTGATATGTTATAATTATTGCAAATTATATAAAATATGTTCCTTAGTATTAAAACGAGAGGGAAAATACCAATGCCTGTTTATCTTGTTAATGGCTTCGTATTATAAACCGAAATACAAATTAACAAAATAGAATGTTGCGAAGCGCACACAATGTGTCAATTTCCTTCAAAGTTAAGACATTTGTAAATATGCTTATTTTTAAATATAATATTTCTAAAATATAGTTGTGTCATATAAGCCAAGTATACAATGTTATCTATTATCCATATAATTATACTTAATTTTTATACGATGTATAAAATGAAGCACATTCACGACTACTTACTCAAAATAAACCTTGCTGTGAATTAAAGCTGTGTGGTCAAAATGCATGTGTATGTAGAGTCCTTTTCCGTTCGTCACATTTTTTTCCGGTGGAGTGCGTTCAGTGTGTGAAAAAAATTAAAATCGTGTTCGTCTCGGATGTTCTCATGTATAGTACTCAAGGTTCGTGACCGGAAGTACGAATTTGCTACAATTTTACCCACATATTCCACTTTTTTCAATTAAGTAGGCTGCTCAAAAATACAATAATTGAGAGTGTGGTTTTAATTACGGAATCAGAGCAGTGAGATTCGAAATCCAGCGATGATGATCTGTATGCGTAAACAATCTCGCAACAACTCAAGAACTGACATCCAGATGCGATTATCCTTTACCCCATAGTGTTCGGGAAGTTCGTGGAACCGGAACATTTCTAAACTAGTAAATTATAGCCTATGACAAATTAGTATCTCTCACCCCACGTGCTGAGACTGGGCATAGGATGGCAGGGGTATATTAAGAGCCCTACACGTCTGGCGCGATGTTCTAATTTATATTTTATGGCCTCTCACTGTACTGTGTTGCACGTGTTAGGACAATAATTTTAAGATATGCTACTAAACGTGCGTTCGATATCTTTGTCTAAGAAATAGAAAACGCATTTACAACCATGTTTTTATATTTTTGGTTTCTAAATGTTATGCTTAAAAATATGATTTTGGAACACCTCAAAATGGCTAAAATTTGTTTTTAGGCTACTGTCACGTATTGAATACAAAATTGAATGGTAAAAATAAACATAGAATCATGCGCTGGACTTTACTGTGAACTTTCCACAAATAGAATAGCATAGGTCATTCGGGATAAAGTGAGCACTAAAAATTTAAAATTCGAAAAATATCACTAGCCGCTTCGCCATATAATTCAACGTTAGCTATGGTTGCCTTACTGCTTGTATGATTGGCAGCGAAATTACGCAATATAGTTTCGTACGTTTTCCCATTTAAATAATCAACCGAAATCTACGAAATTGTGTTTTGTATATTTAATAACCTTTATTATTAAACTGTATCGATTCATACCGACTGCACAGTTTATCTCACACGCGCAAACATAAAGTGACGTGTCCAGAGATGTTAGTCACGTCCCGTCGTTAGCCGTTACGCGCGGAAAGATACGAATTGGATGAAAATAGAACTTCAGCAGGGCTTTTATGAGTGCTCACGTTATCCCGAACTGCCTATAATGGCATTGCTTATAGTCCTGTAGGAAAAAGACCACGACCAAACACTGCACGCCGCTTTCTCGCAGCGCGCATGAAGGCGACACGGTTGTAGACGCCCAAACAAGTCTAGACTTCATCGTTCCCTTGCGGACCTCAAACGCGGCATTTAGTGCCTGTTGTGTACATCTTTCAGGTTGAACGCCAATAACCTTATATATCATTGTAACTTCCGAGATTAGACGACATCTGTTTTGACACACCTTTGGAGGCTGCAAACCAGTAGTAAATAACGAAATAATACGTGGGGCTACCCACTTGTACGGTTAGGAGCACAATGGATATTTACATTTGGCCAGTGGCTGACAAATCTAGACTGCTACCAGGTTAATACGCCAAATTCTCGTACCTCAACCAATTACACTTCCCCATCATAGTATTGTATGTTATAGAATGGTTAGCAATTTCTGATAACAGAGGTGTTTGATGTGTTTGCGAGAACGCGTTCAAGAACACATTGTCCTGAATATCACTGTTCCATTGCTATAGACAATGTTTTATTTAAAATAAATTTGCATTTTAGCACAATAATAAGCATTTTAGATCATAGGTGGTGTAGACGTTTTCGAGATATATTTTCGTATGTAATATAAACACGGAGTTCATCAATATGATTTAGAATCATTCGTCAGATTATCACAACGCTGTTCGTAGTTAATAATTTCTTCATACCAAGTTTTGTGTAAATTGTTTCACGATAATGACAGATGCCTCAAATTTACCGAAAGTATTTATATAGCCTAATTTCATTTTGAAAATAAATTTGAGACAGACTGTAATAAAAACAATTTGTCCTGACGTGTTTTATTGCTGAAATACTTGCTTGCCAAATTAAGTGGGAAATTCCAATTGACGCAAAACTTTTATTTAATTATTATACACTTTTAAATGGCACTTACAGTTTATCACGTTTAGTAAAAAATTGTCAAGCAGTATGGCAGATACAAACAACTATCTTATATGTTTACACTGTGGGTATTGTGAAAGTAAATATTTCTTTTAGAAAACATATTGCTATGATTTCCAACAGCCAAATACGAAAAAAAAAATATATATATATATACATTTTTTTTTTCCAATAATTGACACTAAAACAAGTGTTCTAATTACTTGTTATAGGCCGTTCGGGATAAAGTGAGCACTCAGAAAAGCCCTGCTAAAGTTCTATTTTCACCCAATTCGTATCTTTACGAGCGTAGCGGCTATCGACAGGCAATGTCAAACCAGTCCGAACACAGCACTTCATGTTTGCGCGGGTAAGATAAATTGTGAAGTCGATAGGTACCTATATAATATGAGAAAAAAATTTATTAATTGCATAAAATACGCTTATGTCGATTTCGGTTGATTTTGTTTCAGTATTATTGCATTTAAATAGGAAAATACATGGAACTATATTGCGTAATTTCGCTGCCAACCATACAAGAAGTAAGGCAACTACAGTTAATGTAGAGTTATATGCAGTAACGGCTAGTGATATTTTTCAAAGGTTAAATTTTTAGTGCTCACTTTTATCCGTACGACCTGTACAATGTGAATAACCGAAGATGCAGTGTGTTTGCTTGCTATGTGTTTATTATTTATTTGTCGTCTTAATTTTTAAGTAAAAATAGGTTTTAAAATACAGGACCTATAACTGTATAATCATTCGTTTATATAACTTCTCAAAGTTAGCAGCTGACCTCCGCGAAAGCGAAAGGGTTGGAGAGGGGAGCGTAATTGGAACTGTTTTTCGTATTGCAGCTGCAGAAGCGAAAGAGCATTAAGGACTACTCTAATCAGCACACATAGTGACAAATTGCTCTCGCCCTCCGTAATTTCACTTCAACACTGTAACTATATGTCTTTATGCTGCGAGACTTTCATTTTATTGCTGATATTTCTGTACCATAATGGTGGGAACCTGGTGGACGCAGTTGCTAGAGCACTCATCTCCCATAAAATTTGAGTGGCCGAGTTGGCCGAACGGTCAGACCATTTGCCTCCCACCACAGCGATTCCAGGCGGGTTCGGTCCCCGGATACCCTGTGTGAATCGTGCCGAACGATGCAGTTGGTCGGTGGGTTTTCTCAGCGATCTCCCGCTTGCCCCGCCCCATCATTCCGACGATGCTCCATACTAACATCATGTCACACCTCACTAGTGCCGAAGACATAGATGTTGACTGCTGACCAAAATCTCTTCCATTCGACACACGCAGTTCTACTTAATGGTTATTGGCAGCATTTCTTCGTGCTGTGGCGTCTCTCAAGTGACTGTACCAATCAGAATATGGTTAGTGTGATATCACACGCCTGTGATTTCCGCGCAGAACCACGAGACACTTGAGAATAAAACATTGAATCGCTGACCATGAAGATGAGCTGCAGATGTACATGTAAGGATAAATCTTTGTATCACTTTCGTATACCTTGTGTAATATAGTTTAGTGCTGTGCAGTGTAGGACTACGCCGCTTGTTTTCCGTCTAATTTTATGGTTTCCAAAAATTAATCAATGATATGACGGGTGTGCAACTTAGCGAAGGTTGTTGTTTGATCAAACGGATTACTATAAATAATAAACTATAACAAACATTATTCTCTTGTAATGTAAAATAAACGTTTACCCGGAAAGAAATTATATCGTCCGTGTTCATCAAAAACAAGCTCATTATTAACAATGCAGTTTTATTCTTTCATCGCCACTGAAAGGGGAGGTCACAGAAAATTTTAATTGTGTAAATAATTCTTATGTATGTACGATGCATGCCTTGTTTTTTAGACATACATTGTGACAGTATTTTACTGTAATTAAACTTTGCATCTTTCATAGTTTTTGTATAGTGGCATCTTGAAGTCCAAATTTACATACAACTATTTTTATGCTGGAAAGGTAAACCAACTGGTTTATAAAAATGAAATAATTTACACTGAAAAACAGTGCGACGGGCTACACCAACACATATGAAAACCACATCAATTATTTTTTTTTGTATTTAAAAATTTCCGAAAAGTGGCAATTTTTAATTTATAACTAATTACTTTTTTAATACGAAAAAAAAATTAGTTCGGTATTCGTACATGTCTTGGGGTAGTCCGCGACAGTGTTCTTCGGTGTGAATTATTTAATTTCATTAAGTCAGTTGTTTTATTTTCTAGCATTAAATCGTGTCATGCAGGTTTAGAGTTTTACATGCAATTATACAAAAACTATGAAAGCTAAACAACTGTAATTACATTGCGTTCATCTATAAAACCAAATATATATTGTACATAAATAAAAATTATTACAGCAATTGAATTTTTCGGCGAACTTCCTCATTAATGTATTAAAGTCACGAACTTTACGTTTTGTATACTTACACCTGTTCTACACCAGCTACACCTCCTCAAAAGCCGGTGTTGCACAGAGCTTCTCAGTGCGACTTGCACCAGGTTAGAGAAACGCTGTGATAAAGTGCTGTGACGCCACATCCTGTTAAGACGACGCGGTGTTGCACAACTTTGTGCAGATATGGGACTTAGTGCAGCTCGTGCAGGTAAGAGAAACGAAGTTATTGAAACAAGCCGACGCAATATTATTTTCTCCAAAAAGTTGCGGCTATGGCAACCAGCACTAAATGAAGCAATGGTTTAGTTCCGCCGTGGGCGTGGTGGAGAAATTAGCGCTGCCCTACGAAACTTGGCGGGCAGCATTGGTGTGGGAATGCAACAGGGCAGCATGACGGGCTGAAAGTGGCAATCACCGGTCACGCAGACTGATCAGGGGAACGTAGACTTGGCGCGGGACAACTAAGTGTGCAGAATCGAACCCGGAATATAAGCACTGCTGTACCACCTCACGTCACCACAGTCTCCTCTCAGCATGGATAGCATACAGGTAACCACACACTTCACAGCTTTAAGGGGTAGGGAAAGGTACGATGTCTAGCGGACGACTGTAATACTCTCAATCGCCAATAAAATCTAAACTACTCATCAAAATTCGATGAGATTTTTTGCCAGGTAGATACATTGTGGGCGGACGTTTATTTACATAGCACTGTTCGGTAGTATGTTTTATTTTTGAGTAAAGTATTAAAATCCTTTTTTAGGAAGACAAGGGCTTGAAACTACAAAATCTACAAAATCGTAACACTGCAATTTTTTTTGTAGTAATATCTAGGCATCTATAATAACATAATTTCAAAAAATACTCGCGTTTCGATTTGAAACTAATTTTACTATCCGAAAATCTCTGCGCTAGAGGCTTAAATATGTTAAAAGTTTCTGAGTTTTCATAGTTGCAGATACATCGTCACAGCTTGAGGACTACTGTTGTAAAAGAGGGGTGTTTGGTTCGTGGGTGAAGTTGCGACCTCGACAGTTAGTCTAACGTTTTATATAAATAAAGGGCCAGACCTCTCGCCTCCCCTAAGCGATCCGGGTTCGATCCTTTGTGGATACCGGTCTAGAATTTGCACACGTGGGAAACGTGGCAGACATTATCGTTAGCTAGCTGATTTTCTTGGAGAAATTCTGTTTACCCTGCCTTCTTCATTATTTTCATAATGTCACTGCTCCAAACTCATCTCATCTCACCTCACCTATCTCTTCGGCCGGACGGACGACAGGCATGTCTCGCTAGTCGAGTAGCCAGCCCAACCTTCACCACGGCCTTCTCTCATACACAATGTGACCTTGCCCGAGGAAGAAAACACGTAGTGGGTTTCATTTTCAACTGGCACCCTAGGTAGGTTCGACCTTTTAGAAGAGCGACTGTAGTAACAATTAATTAAAAATATAACATATAATACTTTACAGCTATGTAAAAAAAAAACTCAAAAGTATATTTTACCTATAGAGTCAATGATTTCAGGTGACAAAGAAATTCACAAAATTTTTCAGCGCTTTACGTGTCACATGCAGGTCTGTTTCGAGCAGTGTGTCTTCGCGCAGAGGCGTTGCTTGGTTTACTATGCCAGTGAGAACAAGGTTACTGCGACACCACACGTCTGTGATTTTTTGGTAGAATCCCAAGTCGGCGATAATTAAAATCATTCAACCTCTGATCATGAACCAGTGTTGTAGGCGTGTACGTAAAACTTTGAAACAAGTTGCTGCTAAATTCTTCCAAACAAAAGTAGCTGATTCTGGCTACTCACTATAAATAATCGGCACTAAAGGTCCTGTTTTATGTGCTATTTGCCAAAATGTTCGTTTATAAGTGGTTGAACATACTAAGGTGTTCGTCTCACAACAAGGAGGTGAGGGTTCGATATCCGACGTGGTCGTAGGTGGGAATCGTAACGGACTATGTCGCTGGTTGGCGGGTTTCCTCGAGGATCTCCCGTTTCCCTCTCCCCATCATTCCAGCGTCGTTCCAAACTCACCTCGGATTACCCGTTACCAGTGCTAAAAACCATCGCTGTTAAGCTCTGATCAAAATCTGTTCACTCAATGTCTTTACTATGGTCGTTTGGCCATTATTCTTGCACAAGGACTATTGAATACAATAATTTTTTTTTAAGTTCGTTGAATTATTTTATTTACTTAAGTCATTATCTTCTAATACTAAGGTATATAAAGCGAGTTGGAACAGTAGTACAGACATGCGTCGCATTAGACAGTACCTGTGTTCGATCCTCAGTCCAACCATCACAATTTCGGTTTTTCAGTTTTTTTTTTTTAAATCAACCTGGGCGCATGCTAGAATTGTTTCTTAATACAAACTTTCACCAATTCGCCTTCCCATTTTGTACCACGATCAATGCCATGAAGGTGTTGTAGGACACGCCAATCACCCAATGAATTGTATTAAAAATCACAGTTGGTAATTTCTTAAGCAAGCGGTTTTACATTTCGCTACGTGATAATATATGAGAAGATAACTTATGGCAAGCAGCAAAGAAAATTACTTCCTATCTAATCTAGTCCATATGTGAAACTTACCTGAAAACAAACCATTCTCCTTTCATAGCCATAATTAAGTACCCATCTTCTAAAGAGTGTTAAGTATACAACAAACCCTGGATGGAAATTGCATTTCTTTAAATGCCTATTTCATCGGAAGCGCCAGCGATAAGAAGTATTTTTAATACGGCAGGTTCCTATGGTAATAATGTATTTGACTTACTCGAGAAATCTAAGTTTCTATCTTGAATTTTACATGTATTAATTATGATTATTTCTCAGGCTGGCCAAGTAAAATACACAAAAGCACCGTCTACGACCTCAAGCAAATTAAATTTCTGTTATACAATTAAATATAATTAAATGTAAACAAGTGAACATCTTCTATGGAGAAAGTGTTGATTTTATGGATTAAATAAAAATTTATATGTTCGTGAATATCCTACCATAACATCTATAAATTGAACACCAATTTTCAGGCGTGGTAGAATACGTAATTTTCTTAGTGGAATATTTATTAACCACGTATACTTATCGTATCCGCTTCGCTTATAATATTCTAGGGTTTCGTGTATACCGGTATTTACTGTAAAAATATTTTTGAATCTGTGTTTCTAATTTACTAAAACTACGTGTTTTTACTGCATTCTTATGTAAACAGTGTTGTAAAGCTAATAAAGGGCGAATTCCATATATTCAAACATCAGCGACAGTGTAACTTTTAACAACCGGCTAAAATAATGTTAGTTGTATTGCTAAGTAAATTAAAGAAACCTTTATCATCGCATATGAAGAGAACAAAACTTTAGATGAACGCAAACAAGCTAAAACAATTTAGCATAAAGAAAGACCTTAACACTGTATACCGACTGTTCAAAATATTATTCTTCGGCAGTGAGAGAAACCTGCTTTCTTTAAATATATTTAGCAAACCTTGACACTTTTTACTGTGTATTTGTAAAACGACATATGCAAAACGCATACTCCGTTCAAATATGCCTATGTTCAGGAACAGCGTGCACGCCCGTTTTCTGTATGTGCAAAACGTTGAAACATAGGTTACTTTCCTTTCGCTTTCAAGGGGCAGAAAAAATATTATTAACATGCGTAATGTTACTGTGATCAAAAATGAAACTGCTCAGTACCCACGGATAAGATCGGTGGTAATTTAACTCCTCCAAACAGCAATAGGTGGCGCAGTGACGAAATATTGGTTTTCATTCGGAAAAGTCCTGTCTCCATTCCCGGTACATCCCACGTGATTTATACTTTGGATTTTCATCAGAAATCTTTCCAAGCGAATGGCAGAATGATTCCCTAGTATACAGGCATATGTTTTTCCCTTTATATTCCTAATTATTTGAGTATTTTATTCTGTCTCTAGTTACGCAAGCACCCTGAGAAAACTTGTGGTTGCAAAAAATGGCATACTGCTGCAATATTATGAGAAACATTATAAACACAACATTGTTGTGAATTCAAATAGGATTATCAAAATTGAATTTTATTTACTCGCGGATGGTGGAATTTTACACATCTATTAAAATGTTTAGTTCTAAATTACCTTCCATTATTAATGTTAGCATTTGACTTGTCGGTGATTTTATACGGAAACAAATATACTGGCTTACAATAAATATTATTGGTTAGGACGTTGTGCGTTGATTGTGCAAAGTTGTATGCAGTAAAAACATTTGTCAAAATGGGTTTAATAGTTATAAAATGATCACAGTGGCATTAGCGGAACTTTAAAAGAGACTTTTAAAGTTATAATTTTTCATATTGGAATAAAAATAACTAACCGCACTACAAAAATAGTAAATATAAAATACTAAGTAGGTTTGTTATTTATTTACAGAAATATAAGTTTAAAATTTCTGTTCCCAAGGTAGTTTTACTCCATATATGTTCACTTAGCTGACAAATTAAAAGTAAATTTTTGACTTATTACAAAAATTGACACACTCCGTACTGACACTACACAACATTAGAGGAACACATTAATAGGAACAACTCGTATTTTTTAGACGTTGGCGACAGTGGTGGTGGCAGCCGCCTTATGCAGGTACGCGGTTGGCCACGGAGGACACGGCGCAGGTCATGGAGGTAACAGTGGCCTCGCACACTCTAGCTGGCACTTCAGTGGCCCAGTTGCTGGTCCTGACAAGGTGGTCTACGTGCCGGCTGGCCATGGAGGACACGGAGACCATGGAAGACACGGAGACCATGGAGGACACGCTGGCCATGGAGGCAATGGCGATGGAGGAGGAAATATTGACTTCGTGGTAAGAATCTCACTAATTTAATAGTGTAGAGGTTAATGTTAAAGATATTAGAAACAATTTTTGTTAAAATATTGACGTGGGTACAATTTAAAGCAAGAAACCTTTCACTCTCTGTACTGAAAGCAATGTATAACCTTTCCCTTATAAATTGTTAGGAATATTCCCTTAATTAAAACCAGCCGAAATATTATGTGTTCTGTCCTTCTCAATTACTGGCATTACTAAGCGATCGTACTGAAGTGAATAGCAATATTATTAGAACTCAGATTGAATATGAATTTTTCAAACACAAACTACTTGACTTTTGGAGACTGGAAGACTGGAACGCTTGCTAATTTTTTTTGGGAAATGTACACAGTTACGTTAATAATTTGAACCCTACAAGCTTAATGTGAAGACAGCAGCTGTTACATAAAGTTCAAATTAAAATGAAACTAACATCCCACTGATGTTAACAACTGTTTTCGCAAGTTGTCATGCCACACACATACTTTTTTCTGCTGTAATCGACGTCCAGCAGTGTCAAAAAATTTATGTTTTGAAACCACAATAAGTTTATTCTTTTGCTTTTTAACAATAACTAGTTTTATTTTAATGGGATTTGCACTGTCGTTTAGTCATATTTATACTAGGAATTTTATGTATTAACACCAAGCGCAAGTTAGCGTGGGTTTTTTCAAAACTATTTATAATTTTCTTGTTCATGTTTGAATATCACGTAATAACTTAAAGAGATAGTAATTAATTTGGATTTAAAACCATTAAACAAGCTATTAATATGCATTCTACGTCAGAGATTGTAATCACGCAACAAACAACCTTTCAGGCGGAGCCGAAGTACTCTTTCGGCTACATAGTGGCAGACCACAAGACCGGCGACTTCCACGGCCAGCAGGAGCACCACGACGGGCAGACGGTGAAGGGCTCCTACCACGTGAAGGAACCCGGTGGCAACTTGCGCACCGTCAGCTACGTCGCCGACAAGCACGGCTTCCACGCGCAGGTTCATAACATCGGCGGCAACGATCATTCCAGCGGCAATGCAGGTGGACATGCCGGAGGACATGCAGGGGCTAATAATGGAGGACATGCAGGTGGAAATGGCGGAGGACATGCAGGAGGTAATGGCGGAGGGCATGCAGAAGGCAATAACGGAGGACATGCGGGAGGTCATGCAGGAGGCAATGGCGGAGGACATGCAGGAGGCAGTAGCGGAGGACATGCAGGGGGAAATAAAGGAGGACATGCCGGAGGACATTCAGGTGGGCATGCCGGAGGGCATGCAAGGGACAACATTGGAGGACGTACGGGAGGACATGCGGGAGGACATGCAGGAGGCAATGGCGGAGGACATGCAGCAGGTCATGATGGTAAACATGCGGCTGGACATGCCGGTGGTCATTCAGGAATCAATGGTGGAGGACATGCAGGGGGTAATGGGGGAGGATATTCAGGTGGTCATGCCGGTGGACATGCGGGTGGCCATGTAGGAGGTAATGATGGAGGACAAGCGGGCGGTCTTGCTGGAGTTGGCAATGCAAGAGGCCATGGTTTTGGTCATGCAGGTGGTCACCTTGGTGGACATGTGGGTGGCAGTGCAGGAGGCCATGATGGAGTTCATGCAGGTGGTCATGACGATGGACATGTGGGTGGCCATGTAGGAGGCAATAATGGAGGACATGCGGGTGGTCTTGCTGCAGTTGGTCACGCAAGAGGTCATGGTTTTGGTCATGCAGGTGGTCACCTTGATAGACATGCGGGTGGCAGTGCAGGACGCCATGATGGAGTTCACGCAGGTGGTCATGACGGTGGACACGTGGTTGGCCATGTAGGAGGCATTGATGGAGGACATACAGGTGGTCTTTCTGGAGTTGGCCACGCAAGAGGCCTTGGTTTTGGTCATGCAGGTGGTCACCTTGGTGGACATGCGGGTGGCGATGCAGGCGGCCATGATGGAGTTCATGCAGGTGAACATGCAGGAGTTGGTCTTGGTGACGACTATGCAAGCGGTCATGCCGGTGGACATGCGGGCGGACAAGCAGGTGACCATGGCGAAGTACTTACGGGTAAATATGGAGGTCGCCACGTTGACGGGTACAGCGTACATGATCTCCATGGGTACTCTGAACATTATTTACTATAACGTTTCTCGTATTGTGCACGATAAAAGATTGATCCTAATTCACCGGACTGACTGAAATTTTTTGTCAACTAATGAAGATACCTAGTCATAAAATTATTTATTATTTTTGAAAAGTTGTAATTTTTGTTTGTTAATTAAATTTGTACATTTGTACAATGCATAATAAAATTGTTATCGCTATGCATGTGTGATTTTGACTAATATATGTATCATTTCACAAAATACCTTCATAAGATAATGACAGTTAAAGTATTTGCGCGAGATAAAGATATAGAATGCAAGCAGACAGAAGTATAGAAATAAGGGAGAGGCATAGATGAAGAGAGTTAATGGCCGTGAAAGTGAAAACCAATATAGCATAATAGCATAATTTTTATTAATACATCTCAGATGTTTAACTACGTCGTACACTGCTTTCTTCGATTCGTAAAACTGTCTTTCACACAAACACACACACGCACACATACATATATAACTAAAATAAGTTTCATAATCTCACATTTATTCTTTATTCAGTTATCTCAAACTTCGGTTGAAAATACATATTTGCAAAATACTATGTACTGAATATCACAATTGTCATAAAATTACGTTGTTCCAATTATGTAAAACATTCCAGTGAAATACACTATTTTCTTAACGTACAAATCAAATAAAAATATGCTGTCATGCATTGTCTGATGTTCACATGTGTGTATTAATAACCGTAATAATATTTATAGGATACACACAATAGAGTAAAGAAAAAACACTTAAAGAAATTCAAATCGAATATAATATATTTTTCGTTCACGCTTGTATGATTAATAATTTCATAACGTGGACTATTCTGCATAGGTAGTTACACCACAGTTAGAACAAAAGTGATAGAAGCCGTGTGCAGAAAGTCGTACAATAAACTGCGTAAGCGAAGGCATTATGCAGAGTAGGCTATATCTTGATGACACATGAAATATCATTATAAGGCAATCATGGTAAAGTGATAATTTTTGAGATCCTTTCAACACGCATCAACCAATAATAAGCATATTTTATTACACACTCACATGTAGAACTTTAATAGTAATGAATTACGAAAATTGTATTTATTGAAAACATCGCAATGTCTGTGTTAACAAATACCGTGAAGATAAAAATTAAACTTCAGGGAAAATTTATAATGGTCTTAAAAAGTGTTTAATATACCATGAACAGCCTTAAGGGTTGGTTTCAGTCACCATTTTGATTTTTATTTATATTTTGCAATTTTAGAATTCTGAGAATAAAACTGTGAAAGCAGTGACTATACCGAAATTTCTATTTACTTTGTGCTACATTACAAGCATGGCAATTGAGTTAGTAATGTATAGTCAGGTCGCAATCAGTCGGGCAAATGATGAATATAACAAATTTGCCACACACATTGTGGCTTAATTATAAGTTAACAGCTAAATCACAATGTCTGTACTGTAACATATATAATTTGTGGTTTGGTCACATATTTAATATTCTTCTTATCAAAATTTAAAAATCTGAAAATAATATAATTCAATATGGCGAGTGAAACCAAGTCTTAACAAAAACATGGCAATATTTTGGTTTGCATTAGACTTGAACGAAAGAAGTAGGCCCTACGCTGTCCAAGAAAACTGAAAACACTCGGCAGTCATCTGGAAAGTTTATCTTGACATTCCATAACCAGAGCCATGAACTTTTCACGAAATGAATTTTGCCGCAGTTTCTTTCAGAGCCTTACGTGTTCATCTGCTTCATAGTCAGTGATTGGATGTTTTCACTCTCACGCGTCTTGGGATTCTACCCGCAAATCACAGACCTGCTGTGTTGCAGAAACATTACTGTGATTGTCGCAGTCAAATGAGAGACGTCACACATACAAGCTGCCAATAACCACGAAGCAGAACTGCAGATATGTACGCAAGGCACGGAAACAAATTGGGGCAAAAATCTTTTCGCGAATATTTTATGGCCTTATCCGTAGATACCTGAAAAATTCACGGGTTCTCTGACCTGTAGGCTAGCCTCCAAGAATCCAAGAATATCTGTGTATTCAAGCAGACAACGTGTGTTCGTTGGCTGTTCGCTGACACAGTGAAATGATCTTGTATTCAGTGACATTGATATTATTGGCTCATCGACATCAAGGTGGTGTCAAATAAGTCAAAGGCCAATGGATGACTTGAAATAAGGCGGAGCTTCAGTCTGGTGAGGGATACAGTTCCTACCTCCATGGATACCGCAACCGAACATAACCTTCATACAGACGTTTGGCTACACGTGTCCAGAATGAGATGTATGTAAAGTTAATTGATTATTTGTTTTGAATTTGCCGCTTTTTCAGGTAAACTTTCATCTTATGCATTTGTGTATCTTAACCACGAAATTAAACTAATATTTTTTTGCACTTGCGTGGAAGTCTATGAGTGCACAACATTTTTCATTTCTGTCTTCATCAACAAACAAATCAGCATGTTTGTAAACAAGCTTTGTTTCCCACAGTTCTCTCCCTGCAATGTGACGTCAGAGGGCGTGTACTTCAAGTCGTCTATTGTGAAAGTTGCACGAACCTATAGTTGCTGGAATTCTAGCTTGTGCCTGAAAGAAAACGTGAATTTTTCAGATCTCTGCTTATCCGTAACACTTATTGTCCCCATGCGTCGTGTTCACGGGTAATTAAGGGAGGGCGAGTGGAGTCGACTACACACACCCCCCCCCCCCCAAACCTTAGAATACACAAAAATAAATACGTAATTTTTAGTCATAACTTCGGCCTCTGTCGTCACTACTCTTAATTTCTGCCAACTTTTCATCACTTATCTGGCAGGTGCGTCCGCAGACTTAGAAATAATTTCCATAGCAATTTACCCATAGCGAAATTGAAAACAGGTTAAAATCAGTCAAGTTTACGTGGCTGAAAGCGAAATGACAATTCAGGTTTTCTAATGAGATAATTAAGTGTGTTTGTATTTGTGTTTACTGTAGCCTTTTTACGAGGTTTTTATTTACTCGCATTCTTGCCTGCCTGTTTGTCTGTTCGGTACAAACTATGCAAGAGATTTTAAACAACTCCCTTATGAGCTACAGACTTAACCTACCTCAGAATTGGGTAACAATGTAAGATGAGAGAAAAAATGTCGATACAATAATTTTATAAAAAAAAAAAAAAAAAATAGTACGTTAAACTAACTTCTCGGTGAGCTAGAGATCTGAAACTTTAAACATGGCTAATAACTGGAAGGCAACGTATTATTAACACGCTTTTCGGTTGTTCGCTTGGTTGTCTTTTCAGTTCAAATATTGCTTGTTTAAAATCAATTGGAAAATGTCACAAATAAAAGACACAAAAGCAGAAAATTATTACTTAAATATATTATTCTCTTAAATCAGGTTAACTGTATAAAATTATTTTTCCTATGAAAATATTTGTAAGTGTTAACTAAAAATCGTGGGGCGTATGAAACAGATATTAGTAAGGAGTGTAGATAGCTATCGTTGAGAAAACAACTGTTCATTTAATTTGCAGAGGAATAAAATCATTAGTGCTGACTTTGGTGTATTATTCACGCACCAGTTATCTATTACATGCGCCTCATGTTTGTTGCTTTAAATCATACAAGTATTTTCATAGGATTTTTATTACATTTACATATATTTACTCCGTTTTAGATATGTGGTTTATTAAAAAAATTATTTAGATAATTTTTTTAATGCCACCCTTCATGATTAACAGCAACAATGGAAAACTTTATAAGTGGCATTTATTTCCACACCTGTATAAAAAAACTTTCGCTTTTTAGCGCCACAGACTTCAGAGACGCTGGCAACTTCTTTTTCCATTTTTCTCTGCGTAAACCATTAACTTTGACTTTGGGTACTCGCAACACGTGAGAATGCATAACTTGAACGCGTACATAATTTAAAGCCATAATAATTACATACGTGTGTTTCATGTTCATGTTCTGCTTGTGTTTATGCAAAATGTTTTCGTTAAATTGGAACACAAGGCAAACATACTTATGTAGACGTGAATAACTGATTTCACGCATCGTCCATAAGTAAAGTTCGCTGAATTAATAAACATGTTTATTTTAGTTTATACTCAGAACAGAAATTGGTGATACCTTAGGTGCAAAATCTGACAAACTATTTAGTTTATTGCTATTAAAAAATATTGTACACATTATGACATATTTGTGACAAAAATGCAGAGATTCTACAATATGAAAAAAATTGTATATTGCTTTGAAAATAATATTTTTTATGACCGCCGTAAAAATACCGGGCGTGGCCTCAATAGATACCTTTAAAATCAATGATGCTATTGAGCATTAGATTTTCGCACGTTCTCGGAACATTTCACAATAAACTAACTGTAATCTCTACTAGCAAGGATGTTAAGGAGGAAATCCATCCAAATTGTCAAACAGTGAGCTGGGATACGAAAAATGTTTTTTACTGCTTTGCAAATATGATTTATTTCTCTATATGTGTACGAAACAAACTGTCTCATCCGTACAGTGGAAAATTTATTCAGTGAAAATGTTTTTATCAATTACGGAAATAGCCGAAACGAGTGTTGTTTTCTGTTAAAGTTAAGAAATAACTGTTCTGTTCAGAACTTCTGCGACTCTGCTTTGTCTTTGTAGAAAAATAAATTATATGATCTCCCCTGGAGAACATAATTCAACAATTGTTTTCGACAAAACACAGAGTCTCGCCAGTTCTGTGTTTTGATCGTTAAGACAACGCGACTTGTAACGCGCATGTTTATGGCTTCCTTGTTTTCTTGATTCTCTAAGCCACAACTCACTGAATTCCTCCCTGTATATGTCACCTTTCATTGTTGGTACACTGATACAATGCTTACTACACACGAGCTGGCCTGAACTACTTGTGTTAATGGCAACGATTCATAAAGTTCAGTTTGAAGAGTTTGTGAATCTTAGGTTTATTTTTCCGCCTGAGGCACGGGAACCGGGAAGGAGACAAGTCGAATATAACAAACACCTCATCGACTCTAGGCGCGGAATACTAAACGTGCGTCAAGTGTTTTCGTAGACAATGTTTTTTCTACGGGAATTCATTCAATGGTTCAGTTTTTATTTACGTTTGGAGTGCTCTAGAACAACACACTTAATTCAAAAAGCGTTATGGTAACCATTCAGAGTTTTTATTGTTTAATTGAAAGATAATTGTTTGAAATGTTAGTGGGAAGAAGTTTTAACATTTAAAAAAAAATTCTCACATCAAATTATCAGATTTAATGTTATATTTAGTAAAAAATAAAAAAAGGAGTAACTTCCAGACCAGGCGCTGTAATAACACCTGCACTTCTAAGCACCTCTAAGTGGTGGTACCCAGAGTCGGTTCGTAATTCTAATAAATTGGAAAACCATACAACTCAATCGCACACTCAATTTTTGCACTAGATTTTTAACCTCATATCAGAGCTGAAAGAAAAAAAGTTGGCCTTAAGTGCCATCAACGGGGGAAAAATTTACCTAAAAAACGTGAAATTCAAGCATTTTAGTTAGTCTTGACCGGACTCTAATTTTTCTTTAATGTTAATAGAAATTTGGTTTGATTTTCATCTTGCCAATTATTATGTCTCAAGATTTTAAGATTGAGGAATGTGAAATTTTTGGTAGAATTTGACTAAAATTGTCTGGAAACAGGAGGTAAATTTAATCAATTTTGAGGACACTTTCTAGTGCGCTGACTACTGACCACGGTCGTAGAAGAACAGGTCTGGACACTCGCCTATCTAACAATGTATTTTGCTTGACCCCCTTGTTGTTTGGCTGTAGTTCGTCAAGTTACCGAGAATGTCGTACTTTTTGGCGCTGTTTTCCGGGCGGTCGGACTCAAACTCAGTCCACTTTTTTCCATTGTTAAATTTATAAAGTAAATGAAGATTGCTAGAGCCTTTTCTTAAATTTGTGAGCGAAGAAAGTATTTCATAAATTAATAGAAAATACGTTTTGATAAATTGTTTAACTTAGCGGAAAGGAAGTGGGCGGAGTTTAGTCCGACCGCCGTAACATCAGCGCCAATAAAACACAATATTCTCGGTAACTTGGTGAACTACAGCCAAACAACAAGGGGGTCAAATATCCAGGCGAGTGTCCAGACCTGTTCTTCTACGACCGTG
>PNEQ01056526.1:0-34622 GCA_003012365.1 Medauroidea extradentata
AGTTGAACTTCGAAAAATCCTTAAATTGGCTAATATGCATTTTTACGAGTGTCCTATTAAAGTAAAAATCACGATGATAGGCCGTCGGGTTCGAGCTCTATCGACGTTTCTTCGGAAACAAATTTCACCCCTTTTCACCCCCTTAGAGGTCGAATTTCGAAAAATCCCTTCTTAGTGCTCGCCTACGACCTGAAGGGAAGAAACCCCACAAAAAATTTCACGATTCTAGGTCCAGTGGTTTGGGCTGCAGTTTGATATGTCAGTCAGTCATTCAGTCAATCAGTCACCTTTCATTTTTATATATATAGATTATCAGTACGTAAGTAAATAGAGCAGTTTAGTGCAGCACTGGAGTTATTTGGGCGGGGCATAAAAACATTTTAAGTGCAGTAGAGATTTGCATACTCTTTGTCGGAGTGCAGTTAGCAAAGAATAAGTACGGACGCGATTGAAGGAAGGTACTCTTCCATGAACTGTGATGGCGAATGGACGTGTGTGAGCCACCGAGCTGCCTTGGGTCGAAGTCCTGCGCTTTTGAGTTCCACTGAAGGGATAAAGAAAGGATGACCCGCTGACCAGTCCAAGAGTCTTGCTGAGATACTCCTATATTGCATCGGGAGGTTTAAAAATGAAGAATTCCCGGCAAAACCCCCATCTCAGTAGTGTTAACGTCCCGCCGCCGCCTTTCCCCGAACAGAACAGTTTAGTAATATTTTTAGACGCATTTTGTTTAAACTCACAGAGACCCCTGAAATTTAAATGGTCTACCTGAGCGTAGTTAGTAAGTGAAAACTGTCATTAATTGATAGACGTTGGTTTGTCGTCCTCCTGCACTTTGCTATGTTATCAGAACATTCTTATCTATCCTTATTTTCACTTCTACTTCTACATAATATTTGAGAGCATTCACAACTTATTTTCTCAGTAATCATACCACGTAAGGTTATTAGGACGGCCAGTAAACTCCATAGAAGACATTAATTAAACGTATTATTTTATTTTGGACAGAGATTTTGGTATCGTCAATAGTATTCCATTTTATACTGTAGTGTTTGTGTGTACGACGTCATGTCAATATTTGTCTTCAATAGTCTGTTTTCTGTGTCCCTACATAAATTTGGTTTTCTTAATGACTCGTTGCTGTTAAAATACTTCAATGATAGTAATATAAATAAGAGAATATTACTTTGTGTAGTGTATTTCGATCCATAAAGTTCACTGAATTCACTGTTGTGTACTCAACTGCATTTTGAACGTTATAAAAATGGTAGAGTATATTACATCTATTGAATACGATTACATAACATTTAACTATTACATGTTCTTCTGGACGACCTCACGAAAATTATATTCCGAGTCTTCAATTTTAATGTCCCACCTCGCTTGTTTGAGATGTAATGACTGCAGATTTTTATATGAACTGCCAGATTGCATACCCGTGTCATACGAACATGTTTATTGATCAGTATGACGTAAGTACCAGAACTGGATTCTTCTCGCAACTGCCCACGACCCACGGTTTTCGTATGTAATCCTCGTTAGTCGTCTACAGCGATACATGTACAGGAACGTGAGGAATACGAATAGTATGTCCGTAATCACACACTGACTTTAAGCACACAGACAAATTATTGCGAATGTAACAGTATTCCATTGTTAATATAATGTGTACAGTATGTGCATATTCCTCCTTTCTTGTCAACGAGCGAGGTGGTGCAAGTGTATTACGTTGCAGGAATATACGGGTTCGATTCCCGACTCCGCCCATCCTTGTTCCTGTTTCCCATGGTTTCCCGAAATCACTCCAGGTGAATGATGGGTTGAATCCCTTGATATTGTTCATGGTCGATTTCTTTCCCGGTTCTCTGACGTTGTTCAGTTCTTTGTGTTGCTTTATCTAATGATCTTAGCTGTTCGTGAGATGTTAGGCCTCCGTTCTCTCCCATCCCTCAGTCATAGCAGTTGGTACGGCAGCCAGCCATTCAAACGTGTATGCCGTATTGCCTACGTAGTAAGAACTGTCTGTCTGCAGCCTTCTCTTTTTACGAATTTTACACGAAAATGGTTGGTCCTACGTATTTACAACACGGCGACCTTTTTTTACTTCTGACATGCTTCTCTAGTAGAAAACCGCATTAAAAGTTCGTAATTCCTGATAGTAGAAAAGTGGCATGTATTAAAAGGGGTAGCCACCCTAGTATTTTGTATTAGGGTGCAAGGTATTGATGTGATTTTAAGGTGTAATTTAAGGTCCCGGTGGTATAAAACAATGCTCAACTAGTCAACATTAAATGCCTCTTCATTTCCATTATTTTACAAAAGTACACTTAAAATTTTCCATGATTAAGGACTTAAACCGCCCTTAATATTAGTTCTAGGTAGAAAGTGTCCCGTATATTTTATACTTGTTTTTTTCATAAGTAATCACCTCCCGAAGTTTGTCGGTCGAATTCAGCCCCATCCTGTATATATACACACACATACACACTTAAGTAGGATAATGTTCTAAATTTACTCCACATTCACTTATCTCTAGTTGTTTCCGCCCCGTATGAGAAACATTTCGATAACATTTCCAGTGGTTGTATGCATACTGTGTATATAAGTATATATACTTGTGTATATAAATGCATGTGTATATTCTTCAGCAGGCTGTGACCAATCAGACTCGTGGCATGTGTTTAAAGCCTCGTAAAGTCAATAATCGACCGAGTGCGCTAACCGTCATGCCATTTCACTTCTATATACCTGCCTGTTTTGTAGCCTAAGTTTGAGCCATTGCTGGTATTACGGGAAAAACAATTATAACAGAGGTGGGGGTTAAGTGGCTACCTGTGAACACAACATTAACACCAAACTGTTAATTGTGTAAACAACGTTAAAAACTTTTACTAAGAATATAAAATAATATGATTCGTATAGTTCAAATTTACGTAAAATAACGATTATATCCTGCAATTATATAAACAAAATTACTAAAAATGACTTTGAAACTCGTAAAAAAGATTAAGTTAATACTCAGGTTTTCTTTCAAATATAAGAATTTATTTTTATTTTAGATGCTTCAGACGTATATATTTACAATAAAATCTTCTTAAAGCTGCTCTATTAAAACAATAACTATGGATGTTGAAATGTTTAGTTTTAAATAAATTTTGAATTTCGAATTTATGTACACAGACTTTTAGTCGATATTAATTTGAACGGAATTTAAATTTATACTTATCTACGTAAAAATTTGTTGTTGTGAAATTAATGGTGTTTTGTTAACTGCAAGAATTGTTCTTATTACATGGCAAATTAATATTACGAAGTTTACTACCACAAAAAAAAAATTACCAAAATTCTTTGCAAAAGTTAAGGTAATAATTATTTACGACACATACATAAATAAATAATTCTAAATAAATTTATATTTTCATGTATGCAACATACAAAATTTCTTATACTTGGGTCCAAACAAACCAACCTGGCTAAAGACATTCGACGGTTTTCCGAAATCTCAATATGCGAAAGCTATTATTTATTGATTAAAAAGAAGTAATACTTTATGGGTGTCTGTCTGGTTGAGCCAATAGTTTAGTCTCTAATTTTTTCGCCAACTAAATACCGCGGTTAAAATTTTTTTCATTCAATAGTAGCTTCTGACTGTAACTTCTTCGAGTGGTATTTTTTTTTTTTTAATTTGTAAATGTTGCAAAATTATGTAAGCGTAATTAATGACCATTTTGTAAACTTTCTGAAGAGGAAACTTTTATTTCACTAGATTTTTGGTTACCCCGTTTTGACTTCCTGTCCTGTTTTCTCCCTTTATTTTTCATTTTGAGATAAAAAGTTTTTATCTGAATCGTTCGCAGACACACACACACAACTCATCGACGTTTCACGCTATCAAATGAATGATAGTAGATTAGGAACGCTAATCATGTTCTGCCGCTGCCTCGTTTCCTTCCCACCTTCCCCCAAACATGCGATTTTTTTTTGTGATAATCCTTCGCGGGTTACAGCAATATGTTAGAAAATAATTTCCACAGATTTAATTGCACTACGGCAAAAAAAACTTCTTGGCAGTCACTGTCGACATGCGTGTCTTTCAAAATGTTAACATTTATAACTTTAAGGCTTCACAAAGTTGGATCCAGATTTCACTCTGAATATCTTAATTTTCGAACAGATGATGACTGTCTGCACGTTACGCACTTAGAACTTGAATTGTTTAGGGGGCAAGGTATTTGCTTCTTCCGTACGTTTTTTTAGAATCCACGCACTTGTGTGTTCTAAACTTTTTAATTAAACAGAAGAGTGTCCTCGTACGGTGGGATTGGAAAACTTCTCGCGTTCACTAGGTTCCAAAATCCTCTGCCCTCCCCTTCAAGCTCGTCCATTGTTTGTTTCCCCAATGTGTGGGTTAAATTTCCTCAACACCAAGTACAGTCGTCTAAATTACGTCTTATTCGCTCGTAACCCTACACAGCGTGTCTGAGTAACTGCGTGCTTATCAATAAAATGACACACACACAAAAAAAAACACAAATACTATCTGGTGATTTATAGTGAATTCTAAAGTAAAAGAATTTAAACAGGGCTTTGCCCTTAGCAATAATATTGAGGAAGTAATAGTCATTTAAAAATCAAATTTCAAAACATGAGTTTCACCACAAACCAAAAACTGAGCGACGTAAACTAACATCACTAACATTATAACTTAATGTTAATGTGCCCGACGAACCAACAGCGAACGCTGGTCAGTGCTTCCTACCCTTATGACGATAACAGGGGTATCCACTCTTAAATTGTTTACAACTTTTGTAACGTTAGGATATTCCAACATTTGAAGATCAAGTCTTAGGTAATGTGACCTAAATAACAATAAATATTCCTTATGTACCGACTGGCTAGGATACATCGTTTTCATACAAAGGCACGTGAAGTTTCGGTGCAATGATACAGAGCATGACGCGTACACAATATTGCGTACATGATAGTTCGGACTAACCCACCACGCCGCACATACAATGGTGGATATTCACTGTAAATAAAATGTACCGTACCATTAATTCTTAACATAACAGTAAGCAACACGGCGTCATGAAGTGCCTTATACATTTGCAGGCTTTATTGTTCACAAGGTATCATCAGCTGGAGTATGTTGGTTTTTGTAAACATCGTGTGTGTGTCTTTATATGTATATATGTATACACACACACACATATATATATATATATATATATATATATATATGTATGTATGTATGTATGTGTGTGTGTGTGTTTTATCCAGAATAAAATTAGCACTTTTAAATCTCTAGATTATTTTTTTGTTTTCAGATAATTTATAGTTTCTTGCTGCTTTATTAATATAAACAAACAACCTTAGCAACAACCAATGATTATAGATGGGTAACAAACTGAAAAGGTAACGTATGAATCTACAAAAAAATATTTTTAAAATTATTATTCTATATACGATTGTTTTCGAGAGTGTTCTCTTTAATTCGAACCATAATCACATACAAAGAGTTCTCTAACTTATCCTCATATGAATTCACGAAAATTTCCGGACTTTTTTTTTATTGGGTTTCGTCCCGTCTTTATTCAAATAATTGACTTACGCAGAAAAAAGATATTTGTTACTGACTCGCTTTTTGTGAGTTTAGCACCAATAAATAGTGTTCATCAGTGCATCATGCTGTGTGTTGCGCTTCGTCGCGTGCGCCTGCACGCCTACTACCACGCAATTACAGAAGGCGAGCGGGCGGCCTGGTTGTCAGGCGCATCTGAGACACACATTAACACACATACACTACCCCACAGAACTCCAGCATATAGCACACCAGAACGTAAATATTTATACTTTTGGCTAACTGTTGACTAAGAAAATTTTAGTCGATAGTTAGCCGAAATAATAGAAACTTATGTTTTGAAAAAATTAGGATACATAGTTAAAACAATTTCCAACATTGCTATACAACGGTTTGGCGATATCTGATCCCTTTCAGATGTTAAAAAATTAAACTCGCAAAACAGCTTAAATATGAACAGTTGGCCTTACTATACGACAGGCAACAAATATGGCCGGAACTGGCAAGCAATGTGGCACAGTGCCATATGCAAGCCAACATCTGCAAATATTCTGGTTAGAACAAGACACAAGCAATACTGAAACCCCTACATGGCATAGTGGAAAATGACATTCATGGCCATTTCGCTTCTGTATACCTCCGTATTCTATACTACTTACTACCAATAGAGTTGTAACGTCGACGACCTTTTATACAATGGTTGAATTTGGTATGAAATCTACGTACTTTGGTTACATTTGTAAATAGTAACGATGAGGGTCTGTGTAGTGATATTTTCGTTCAAACTATGTAATACCTAGTACGCTAATATATTTCTTCAATGACAAGGTAAATATGTAGATTAGTAGCGAATGAGTTTCATATGAACCTAGCATTGCAATGGCTGACATGCAGGGGCTTGTAAGGTTAGCTAGTGTGGAATGAAGACGGCCATATTTTTTTTATTTCTTTCCTGTATAAGTGGAATGCAGAAAAAAATTTAATTAATGCGCGCGCAAATTGTCTTAAGTGAAATAACTTATTAAAGACTAAAGGCTTAGAAATAAATGCCGGGGTGGACAAGAAATTCTACTAAACGAATATTGCATGATCTTGCATGATAACACTGCAGTCCTTATCTACTATCAACGGTGTTTATGTTTTTTTTTTTTTTTGCAGCAGACATCAAGTGTATTGTGCAGATTCCTCCCAAATAACTCAAATTGATGCTTCAAAATCTACAACCCTATGTTTAAGAAATATGATCTTTTGTTCTAATAACTCAATTCAGTAGAATGTAAGATAGTACACTAGTATTGAGGTTCCGTGTTAGATCCTCCGTAGATGTCTACATTAGCTTCCCGAGGCAGAATATTTTTAATTTAATTTTACATGTTTTCATATCTTGTCGGCAGCAGAGTTATTAAAGACTGTTACACACAACTCTATACAGGCGTTAATGAACGGAAGTATGTGGCGAACTTCGCTTCACGATTCCATGTAAACAAAAAAAAAATGAAACTGTCATACAATGCAAGTTTTTGTTTGGCGCGATTATTTGGAGATTAATTCACGATTGAAAATTGACGTTGAAAACCTACATATGTTGAAACAAACAGTAAGGAGAAATTAATTGTTAAATTCGAATGCGGTTTTAATGGCGTTGTATAAACATCCGATGTATTGCGTGTTGTCTACCTGTAAGGATCCCAATTTTATACGTCTATTTTCTCGAAAACTGTTCACTTGAGGGTGTTGCGATAAGGCGACTTTTTTTGTTCATCGGTACCTCCTGCTACAAATTGTGTCATTAAATAGCTACAAAGAAACACGTAATGGTAAAATATGCTATGCAATGAAAAAAGGAATTGACTATCCTCATTATCTACTGTAGGTAAAAGGTTTTTTCTAAAGGAATAATTCCATAGAATAAAATATTTTGTCAGTACTGAACCGTAACCATAAATAGGGGACATGAATTCCAAACCATGCTTGCTCTAAACAGTAAGAAATATTAATAAAAGGTAATATCTTTTTCGTGTGAATTTATATCTAACTTAAAGTGGTTACTAATAAAAAAACAATAATTTGACTACAATAAGTAACATATTTCGGATACAAATCAATGCACACAATGAGGATATCTTTTTATGCTAATTCTTGTATTTTGGAGTTAGCATGGTTTGGAATTCAGGTCCCAAATTGATTATTTATTTCTCCTTACTTTAAGCTATTTTAACAAATGCTGGTTTTCAATGTCAATACTCAATCGCGCGTGTTTCCCTTATGATTTGCCCAAAACAAAAAAAAAAACAAAAAATACGTTATCTTATTTTTTACAAAGTTCGTAAATCCTTTCATATACAACCTGTTTACATGCAGGTACTGTATCGATCGTGACCTCTGTTAATACATCACCCCAACATTCACCTGGAGCGATTTCGGTAACCCATGGACAACACAAATCAGAATAGCTGGAGACGGGAGACTAACCCACGGCTTCCCTATTGCATGTCCAAAATGTCACCGAGTCGCCACCTCTCTCTCTCTCTCTCTCTCTCTCTCTCTCTCGGATGCGTAGGCTAGTACAGGGATAATGAGGAAATCCAATCAAAAAAAGGCCACTAGTTTTCTAGACAGAGGCTCGAAAATTTAGCGACTCTTAAACACATGCGCCAGGTCTCAGTAGCCGGTTGAGTTCTGTGAGAATGTGGAGAAGGGAGTTGGGGTACAGAGAGAAAGAGAGACGACCTTTCTCTCCGACAGTGAGAAACGGATTTTCATAAAAGCCTGTTCCTCCGCGCGCGTGCACGCTCGTGCGAGGCCTGCCTAATGCCGGGAAGGAGAGCGAAGAAGAACTCCCGGACGAAAACTGGTACTGGATGCGCCGGCTAGAGGGGTGGGTTTTTTTATTCCTGTGCGGAGGACGAGGAAGTTGCAACCACCCCTCCATCCACCCTAGTTCACAGTCCGTGCACGCGTGGCGCCACCGTACCCCAGCTTCCGGCGCGTGACGTAGCTCTGTCTACCCTCCATCCCCCAAACCCCACCCCTTCACACACGACACTCCAGCCGGGGGTATAATCAAGAATGTGCACCAACCCCTCACACACAGACGCTGAGATGAGACCCTTTGTCCGGCTGGGAAGGGAAAGGAAGATAGAAATAAAAATATACAGGGTAGGATGGGTGAAGATCGTGGGTTGCGAAAGTGTCGAGTCTGAAGACTCGATTAGATGGTAGATGACTAGGACCACGAACAAATCGCGAAAAGAATTTTGCCTCAGTTTGTTTCAGTGCCTTACGTTCACACCTCCAGTTCTGCTTCGTGGTCAATGATTGGATGCTTTAACTCTCAGTATAGAGAAGAGGTTATGCGAAAATGTTTTGAGCCTACGTACACTTCAAAACACTGGAATTAATTGCAACACATATGATGGGGTAATGTACGTCTGGCACACGTAGTTCTCTGCAGACCAATATCAGGATTCAAATATTAAAACAGCTTGATTCATATTGGCTCAGTCAAATAGGGTAACAGCTCCACGTACAAGCGAAAGCCATTAATCTTTTGTTAAGCTGAACGTGTGTTGAAACCCAGCAAACAGTCAAGTTTTCCCGCTATAAACCATCATCTATAGTTATTGGCTTCGGACCTTGGTAACTTCTTGGGACCTCAATACAGGACAGAAGGCATTTTACAGTTGGCCTCATATGATTGGCTAATGAAAGCCCTAGGAAGCGCATCACACAAACTGTCAGTCAAGAGCAGAATTCATATGAGAATACTGTAACTTAGAGTGATGCATGCTATTAGGTAATAATGCGAAATTTGTAGGTCCCTATGCATCGCTGTAAAAAAACTGACTGACCGATAGGTTCCAATGCAACATTTACATGGCCATGTCATACTTCGCGAGTTAGTTTGAACGAACGTTATATTTCGGAAGCTTTGAGTTCTCTTAGAATTTGGGTAACTATTTGAAGGGCTTATTTTACTAGTAATACAACTCCAATTTTGTAAAATAAGGAGTTGTATCCACCATCGTGTTAAGGAAGGTTAATTCTATCGTATTTAAAAAGTGGTACATCATCACGCAATGAACTTGATTATTTCACCTATCTCGAAAACAGAATTTTTGACATTGAATTACGTTCAGGTCTCTGTATCTAAAAATTAACTAAATTGGAGTTGTACCACTATAAAAATAAGCCCTTCATTAAAAATAACTCGTCCTTGAGGATTCAAAACCAATAGCAAACCTGAACGAAATAACTTCCTGATTTATGTGATACCTTGTATTTACAAGTGGTCACTCACTGGAGCAGCAGTTACTCAACAAATAGATGAGAACAGAATGTCCACAGGACGGCGGAGTTCAACCGACACATTGATTGAACCAGAGAAATTTACGGGTCTCTCGTGTTTACACATTGGACTGGGCCAGTGAGAATTCTGGTTATGGCGATACTTAACATTTGTTATTCGTCTGCAAACATGGGAGTCGTACCAACTAATAGTCATCTAATAATATAAGGTTCATCATGTAACAGTGTTTTGAAGATGATTTCGGCACCAAATATGTATTCGATTTTTTACTCTGTCTCACTCTATTCTTCGGTCTGGTACAAACAGTCTGCGCTAGATAGGAAAATACGCATGTACACACCAAGAACTGCGACAAAAATACCTCACTTTGTACTGCTTATTTAAACATTTTGAAACATTAACAGAGCAAAACGGAACAACGGGAAGACGTATGTTCGATATCCAGCACAGGATACCCTGATTTCGGTTTTCCATTTTTTTTTTTTTTTTTTTTCAAAATCACTCCAGTAAAAAGCTGATAGTTCTTTAAATAGGCCCCAGCTGATTCCTTTTCCCTTCCCACAATGTACTTCTACCAAGGTTGCAAGTATTTCCTAGGGCACTTAAACCAGCGAATAAACGAATAGATAAAATAAATAAATAATCTTTACTCTAAGTATATTGAGGGGAATATACATCGATAAAGATTAGGGACTGCGTCAACCTTGCTTACAGCAATGTAGTTAACTAGGAGAAATAATAATGAAAAAATTACTTGTAAAAGAACAACTTACAACTTCAACAAACAACAATTTTTGTACGTGAAATTTACGAGAGGAATATTACAATAGAAAAATGTTTGAAAATTATAATGTGCTATTTTTTTTTCGGCAGTACTAATTTGAACATTACATTTTACATATTAATGTAGTTGACTTCAAGATTGTAAAAAGTAATTTTTTTTATAAAAGTTGTTTATTAAGACATAAGAAGGGAAAGGAAAATTTCGAGAGACATATGCAAACTCATAACAAAAGGTCTTAAAAATGATATTTTCAAAATAACTACAGAGGCCGCGGTGGCCGAGGGGTCAGACCTCTCGCCTCCCACCAAGATGATCCGGGTTCGATTCCCGGCGGGGTCGAATCTCGGATCTTCGCTTGTGGGAATCGTGCCGGACGATGCCGCTGGTCGGCGGGTTTTCTCGGGGATCTCCCGTTTCCCCCGCCCTTTCAATCCGGCCCTGCTTCATAGTCACATCATATCACCACTCACCAGCGATATAGACCTCGATGTTAGACGCTGACCAAAAAATCCCCCCCCCTTTTCCCCTCTTCAAAATAACTATTCAATAAACCGGTAACAGTAACCTCAAATTTTTCGAATATTATATTCACACATTTCATCGCTTACTTGACTTCGTACAAGCGCATATAAAACGTTCCAGCTTAAAAAGACCTAGGCTGTTTTCGTCTTCTGCCTCGAGTGACTGGCATATCGACAGACCTTCGAGTCTGCGTCGAAAACACGCTGCTTGTTGACGCCAGTCAAGTGTGCCGGTTGGTAAACCAATTATTAATTTATCGCTCGTTAGGGCAAGATGCCGCCTTAACGAACCACGCTGACGCACAGGGTGACTTAACTGTCATGTTGGTGGCACTATTGTAGGTATAAAGGTCACCGGACACCTGTAGTAGTTGACATATGACATGACTCCACGTGTCACTAATTGTTTAAGGCCATGCTCTTCTTTTTCTTCTGTTTTGGAGATAATCCTTATTTAAATTATAAACAAAAATAGATATCACAAATGTTTATAAGTAGTTTTAATTAAGGGGACGTTAAACAACAATTTTCCACACGATGTTTTTATTTTTATATTTGTACCATTTTTTTTTTTTCTTATTCGGACACTACATGTGATTTTGCTGTTGTCAATGTTTTTATCTCTAATAGTTTTTGCGTAAAGTCTCGTCGAAGTTAGGAGTAAAAATGTGCTTCCAAAACCATTAAACATATAACCATCTTGCAGTACATGAAACATATGACTGTTCAACACGGTGTGTTTTTTACCTCGCGGAAAATAGACCATTTTTAAAATAACAGGTTTCCAGTTCTATAATACAAAGTTTGTTTTCTTATTTCAAACACAAAATGTAACTAAATTTTGTTGAAATTAAGTTTTTTTTTTTTACTTCTCACAGTTTTGGCGTAATGACTCGTCACAGTCAATATTTGAATCTTACGATTTTAAGGACTACACTAAAACCAACTGAAGCACCAAACCTAAAAATGCACAGTGAATAACAATGTTAGAGGTAACAAGATCTCCTATATTACACCACATTTTTTCTGTATTTTTTAAATATTGAATTACTCAAAATCATATTTCAAATTTCAGCATTTTTATTAAATTTTGTTTTTATATACGATAAATTGTAGCCTTTCACGTCGTTATTCACAGCGTATTTTTTCTTTTTACTTCAGTATGTGAGTCGGTTTTAGTGTCCTCCTTAAAACTGTAACATGCAAACTTTGACTTTGACGAGTCATCACGCTAAAACTATGAGAGATAAAAAATCTTCATTAGGGGAAAATTTTGTCACATTTTGTGAAATAGAACAATTTTCCAGTTTAATAACACAAAATTTGTGTTCTTATTTCTAATAAGAAAACATAATTTGTGTTACTAAACTGGAAAATTGTTTTATTTAAAAAATGTTCTATTTTCCAGCAAGGTAAAAAATGCAATATAATGATTAATGAAAAGTCCTATGTTTCATGTACTGTAAGGTGGTAATGTGTTTAACAGTGTTGGAAGAACATTTTTACTCCCAACGAGAGTAATCATCCACTGCAGTTACGTAATATCGTCATGAATGATCTTGCGAACATTATGTTACTTTTTAAGAATTCATTTCTGACATATTATCCACAATTTACTTCTCGCGACTTCGTTTGTGTGGTATTCTATTTAATGTAATAATTTTTTGGTACCACTTTTACCCCCTCCCCCTTACTTGTTTTGCCCCTGCCACTATCACCTTGTAGCCTATATACAGATTTTTTGCCAAACCTTCGCGAGATAACACACAACCCCTCGACAACGTTTCTTCGCAACCGGATGAATGCTACAGGAACCAACGTTTAACCGAAGCTTGTGAGAAGATACTCTGATAATTCCGAAGAGTTAAGGAACTCTACAGTATGTAAGGTGACTTGATATTGCAGCAATGTCCCACTTGTTTACAACCAAGCTACAACAATTACAGTTGTAAAACGTACTTGTTATCAACCAAGCTACATTTATTTCTAATTCCTCTCTCCGTTATATTTCCTCATAAACATTCATGATGAAAAGTAGCACATGTCCTCCAGTTGTCCGCCTACCGCAATGCCAAATTTCATTGCAATCGGTTGTTTAGTCACGAAAACGTAAAAAATAGACAGAGTAACTTTTGTATTTATAATATTATTGTAGATAACATCTAATCACTTGTAACGTCATATCAAAACCAGCAAAATATCCGCGTTAGCTTCAAGGAAAACACGTAGCGTTGTAACAGTAAATATAACGTTGATACATAAACATTTGACCACGACTGTTTTACTGTGATGTGCCTTATACTCTTTCTCTCTCTATGTGTGTATATGTGTATGTGTGTATATGTATATATATACACATACGTACACACAGAACTTTCCTGAACTACTGAACTTCAGGTACAAACGCTAGCAGAAAAATTTGTGCCAAAAATGTCGTACGTTCAGTAACTCATAAGGGAAATATCCACCCTCAAAAATCGATGTTTTAAAATTGTTTAACTAAAATAAATAAAACCTATTGGAGATTAAATAAACATTTTGTCAATGATGTTGCTTTACACGTATACTTGAAGTTTTTACACAAGTGGTAAGTATTAATATTACCTACATTGGAGTAAAAGGGGGTGGTATTTTTTTTTATTATACCGATGTCTGCGTAACCCTAGGGTATTTTTTGTTAGTGTTAGTACTCCACAATAGTGAAAAAAAACTTGAGGTTTGAGAAAATAAATCATTTATATACTTTTTTTCACCTCTTGTAGGATATGCTGCGTTCGGTTAAAATCATTTAAATTGTCGTATTTTAAGGGTATATATCTCACTTATGAGTTACTGCACAGCGTTGTCCGCATGTTTTCTATCCAAATTTTGAAAAAGGAATTAATTCATAGCGTTTGTATCTGTAGTTCAGGAACAAACTATATATATAAATTATACACAAACACACATAAATTTATCTTTCCAATCTGCTTCTCACGGGAATGTTGTACCGTTTCAGACATTACGTAATGAGACGTTTTATAAACATGGACGATCGGAGCGGAAATTTCCTACTCCCACCTCCCCCCTTAAAAATTTCAAACGCCCCGAGGAGTGAGTCAGGGGCAGTTTCGAGTAAGTTTTTTCCCCCGTGGGCGGCTACCCGAACGCGCCTGCGGGTAAAATGCAGGTTTCGAACTTTCTGTCGGTGCACGCCCGATAGCTCGGGAATTGCAGTTTCAAATTCTCCGCATCCCCTTCCCTCGCGACTAAGCTAACTGGCACAGTGGGTCGCACAAACACACCCCCTGCTCAGAGGGGTTGTTACAGCGAGACGCATCCTGGTTGGCTAGGCGTGTTTTTGCGAAACATTCGCCGCAAGGGGACGTGGATTGAGAAGTGATGGGGGAAGAGGGGGGGGGAACCGGCGCCAATACAGAACAGCAGTAAAACCACTATAGCTCTGGCAATCAGTCTGCGAGAGATGCAAGTATACCCCTTGGCATTTACCTCTATCCCAGGGGGCGCAACCGTTCGTCAAATTATTACGCGTAAAACAGTTACCCTTGATAACCGACCACCATCCTCACCAACAAGCCACTTCTAGCGACACGCACATAAGTTCTGAAGATCGTAACTCACGCGACCAATATCTCAAGCTTCCTTACACTGAGAGTCTCTTCAAACTTCTGCAGTTCGAGGTTTGCATGTGCACCGTAAAAAAAATACATACGAAATGTTTAAAAAATAATTTCTTCACTCATACATAGCACGAGAATATTGTAAATACTGGGTGTGTTGTCATTTAAGAGCCCTATACAGGAGGCGTTAGATTCCATGTCTGAGGTACAAAAACAAGCAAGCGATAAGGTCTAGACTGGCTCGTGTGTTGACAAACATGTCGACTTTATTCCCGGGGCGCGAAAACAAACAGCCTGCAATGTTTCAGCATGGCCGTCTTTAGTAGAAGACCGGAGTCTAGAATGTGGCAACGCTGCATCGGAGACCTGCTGCCGGTGGCTCATTGGCTGCCCTAGTCAGTGTAGACGTGTACACGCCAGTAAAGCTGCATTTATACAGATTTTTTAAATGTTTGTTGCAATGGGAGTTTACAATTAAATTTTATTGGATTGTGGACATACGCCATTGCTCATGTTTAGCTGATCAATGGCGTATGTCCACAATCCAATAAAATTAAATTGCATTTATACACGTTTCAGAGACTAGGGTGGCCAAGAAGTGACAAGCAGCAGACCCCCGATGCAGTCTTGCCGCATTCAAGACTCAGGCTTTCTGTCGTTGGCTTTTTCCTACGAGACTTTAAAACAAGCGGTGACCCTATTCTTTTATTACTGGAAAGTGCATAGTAAAGTCCAGCTCGTGCTTCTCTATTTTCATTTTACGATTCTGGTTGGTATTATTTTACGTTACGTCAGTTCGAAAAGCCGATTTTGGCCACTCTGAGGTGACCCGAAACCATGTTTCTAACCACGACATGTAAAAAAAAAAAAAAAATAGAGAAGAAAACTTTTAAATGTGTTTTCTTTTCGTAGATAAATATTTAAAACGCACGTTTACTAGTATCTCTTAAAACGATTTTATCCCAACACATTGCAACACTCTTAAAATGGTCTCCTGAATGAACGTATTTTGCGCGTTGGAAGCCTAGAAGTGTGCAAAAACCTACTGTTCATTATCTGTTGAGTTTGTTGGAGGACTAGCATAAAGCCTTCGTTAAATTTTGCCCAACAGGTAGATGTGTCAGCCCTCCGTAAGTCTGGGGCCGCGGTGGCCGAGGGGTCAGACCTCTCGCCTCCTACCCGGATGGTTCGATTCCCGGTGGGATCTGTCCCCGGATTTTCGAGTGTGGGAATCGTGCCGGACTGTGCCGTTGGTCGGCGGGTTTTCTCTGGATTCTCCTGTTTCCTCCGCCCATTCATTCCGACACTGCTCTATACTCACATCATAAACCCCCCCCCCCTTTCCCAGCGTTAAAGATCACGATGTTAAGCTCTGACCAAAATCTCTTCACTCACTCAGTAAGGCTTGTTGTCTGCCTACCAAAGTCTCTAGAGGCATGCAAAATTCGCGTTATTTCTTGCCACTAGGGTAGACTCCAAATGGTTATATACGCGTCCAACTTCTACCATAGGCAAAAGTTTCATGATCAGTCGGGTAAAATGCATCTGACCAATAGTTAATAGTTGCAGGTTTGAGTGACAAACCTGCTGTAACATAGCTGGCATCGCATAGAGGCTACGGCCAGTGTAATCTCATACTGTAATTGTGTATATATAGGACAGCTATGTCTAGTTTGTTACCACATAACAAGTGAATTTTCCAGGTCCCTACCAATGACAATATTAGTTGGTATGTCCCCTCACCCTCTATCATATCTCTGACCATCACTTTTCCTCGCCCCATTGTTCTTAAGGGGCCTCCCTAGGCAGGCTGCGTTGATGTGTGTGAGGCAGGAGCGGTAAGAGTGCCATTGATCGACGTATGTAATGCAATATCGCCTCTCCGCGCAAGCCACTCAGCTGGAGTGCAGTGATTTACTATTATCCTTTTTTCCTATGGGGAAAATAACCGGTGACACTATTTTATTTATGGGCAGTGTAGTCCAATGTCTGACGCTTGTTTCTATAGTTATGTTTTTCGAATCAGATTGCTAATTTTCCAGATACGGCAGTCTGTAAAAGTCATTTTTACCCGTTTTGAGTGGCCAGAAAATAATGTTTCTGATACAACGAGCCGAATTTTTAAAACTGTATTGACGTAGTTTGAAGTTTGTGTTCTTTTTATAGATATACATACATAATGCGTGGTAAATAGTTTCGTCAAAAAGAAAACAGTCGTAACTCACTGCTACGCATTTGAAGGGTACGTAGGTAGGCCCCTCAACCCATCATCCCGAGAGTCTCCTAGAGGCGAGTTGTCGGCCAGAATACTGCACTCTAGTACACTTTTTTCCGCCAAGAGGCTAGGCAGAGGCGTCTTGTCCTAACCACTACCAAAATTCTAGACCGCGAACGCGCAAATTACATTCACACAGACAGCCACCTTAAGGCCATGATCTTTCATTTATTTCATACAATTGCAAATAACTTAAATATTTTGAACCAAATGCTTTGAAAAAAAAAATGAGACTGTGTACAGTCATACGATACAAAAATTTGCCAGAGCGTTTTTTAAAATAATGTACCTTTGCTAGCAAAAATTTATTTTGCTTTATTTTGGGTTATTTTGACAACAAAATATGTACTATTTCAGGGGATAAAATCTAAAAATCTGTTTGGTGTATTGCAACAGAAAATTTCAGATACAAACGATGATAAATAAGTGTTAAAACTGCCGGAATGAATTTTTGATATATGTATTATTCATTTGCGTTAAAAAAAAAAATATTTTTGAAACCACTGCTAAACCAAAGAGCCTTAAGAGTGTTCAAGTGCGATACAATCAAAATTTTATATTTTTATGAAATAATGTTAGTTTTGTAGATGACATTTGATATTACAGTTTCCTCTTACTAAACAATTCTAGCTCTCATAGTTTTCTCATAACGGTGCGTCACGGCTAGCAAACATTCCATGAGCTACGTAATAAAGTATTCAGAAACCCACAAGGTAATATTTTAAATTTAAAAAAAACCGCAAAAGTACAAATAAAAGTTGAAAATTCAGCAATTTTTTAATTTACAAAAGTTGTACTCTAAAAGTTATTACTATTTTTGATATTTTGTTGCATAGTCCATGGTATTTTATTTCTCTGAGTATTATTTCATTTAAGTAAGTCATTTGGTTTTTACTATTTGCATGGCACGCAAATTTTGTCTTCGATGCACCGTTATGAGAAAACTATGAGAGATTAAGTTGTTTCGTAAGAGAAAACTCTACACACAGGCGTCTTCTACAAAACTAAAACGATTTCTTAAAAATATAAAATTATGATTTTATCGCACTTGAACACCATTAAGGGGACCGTCTACCGCGTGCTTAAAATGCGTTGCAGTGTGTTCGAAAATGTTTTTTTTACGAACCTATTCCACACGCGACCATTGTGCTAACGTATGAAAAAAAAAATACTTCCAACAAGATCGGAAGGTCACTGTTAAAACACCATGCTTTATTGCAAACACGGGTTCTAAGCGCTCCAATAAAGCTAGAAACTGCCTTTTAAGACTGACATACCTCAAAATGTAATAACTGGACGTACATGAAACTCAGATTGAGACGTGCACTGAAATTCGCTACAGACTTTCTAACAATAAAATTATATGATCACCACTTAGTGATTCATAGTAAAAACTGCTCGGCGGGAATCTTGCAAGTTATTTCAGAGTTTTGCTCGTTAAGGGCGCGGTCTACCGCAATTTTCATCATCATTATTTAATTTCTTATTTGTACCAAATTTTTTCTTATTTTAGACACAAAATGTGACTAAATTGGGCTCTTATGAAATTTTTTTATCTTTCATAGTTTTCGCGTAATGGCTTCTTATTCATATATTTCATGTTTCCGTTTTAACGACTACACTAAAATCAACTGATATACCAAACTAAAAAAATCACAGTGGATAAAGACATTGTAGGCTATAATGACAAACTCGTAAAAATAAAAATTATTTGTATTTTAAAAAATATTATTGATTTTTTTTTTAATTTTTATGTTCAATTTTAACATTTTTTTTAATTCAAATAATTTTTATTCTTTAATTTTATGAGCATGACATTCTAGCCTGCAATGTCTTTATCCACTGTGATTTTTTTTTTTTTAGTTTGATATATCAGTTGGTTTTAGTGCAGTCGTTAAAACGAAAACATGCAAAATATGACTTTAACAAGCCATTACGCGAAAACTATGAGAGATAAAAAAATTTCATAAGAACAAAATTTAGTCACATTTTATGTCTAAAATAAAAAAATTAATATTTGGTAAACATAAAAAATAAAAAATGGCGATGAAAATTGCGGTGGACGCGCCCTTAAGAAGATGTGACATTTGATGAGCGCTTCAAGGTCGACATTTACTGCTCCGTCGCTTTTGAGCCTCTCACGCACGCGTAGGCGGCGCCCAAGTGCTAGGTAATATATCTTATTCCACACTTGCAGTTGTAAGCAACTTACAAGGCAAACGAACCCTTTGCAATTTATATTTCAGTAACGTACAAGGTAAACTCCACTTCTGCATGTTGGTCTTAACTTGTAAAAACTAAACAACACAACTTATTTTGAAGGTGAGTAGCTGCGCCAGCACCTGTTGTTTCAAGAAATCGTCCGCGAATTGGATGGAGTTATGTAGAAGGGAACCAATCTACAAATTATTGGAGCTGAGCTATTCAAGGTCAAAGTCTATTGTGTCCATGTAAACCTTGTATAAACAGCTTTCACTGGCCTCTCATTTTAATTCAAATATTATGATTAAATACTTGTTCTTCTTTTAGGAATACTTCTCACCTTTTTCTTCTATTCGGAATGAATATCTCAAGATAAATAAAATACTTGTTATTTTTCTTCTTCTACTTGGAATGATTATCTCAAGGTAAATTACTTTGTGGATTGGTTCCGTTCTGCGTAACTGT
This sequence comes from Medauroidea extradentata, assembly GCA_003012365.1. Lineage (NCBI taxonomy): Eukaryota > Metazoa > Arthropoda > Insecta > Phasmatodea > Phasmatidae > Medauroidea > Medauroidea extradentata. The sequence goes on from PNEQ01056526.1 coordinate 19,758, forward strand.
GTCCAATTATACTCTGCTGAGAAACTGAGAATTCAGCAGATCATTGTCAGTGATATTTGTGACATTCACCTATCACTATAGAGTACGATTTGTCGCGGGGAAAGTTGACCGGTTACTAGACTTCAATATTACATGTCCGTATATGGGATTCATCTTTACTATTGGCGTGTCCCCATCTGACATGACCAATGATCACTCTGGTAGGCCGCTATTGAATATCTGTGATTCGTCTTTTAACAATTAGCCTACATAACCACCTACCAATCATACACGAGCAGGCTGCTACAAGATTTTGCAGCATACGTTGGCAAGAAAGATTCATGTGATTTTCCACTATTTCTTACTACTTTTTGGTTCGAGTCCCGTGTTAGCCATCGACACGTGAACCAGGTTATAAATTAAATACATTTCAGAACTTTATAGTAGCCGCCTACTCGAAGCGGCCTCTAAGACTCGTACAAATATTTCATCAGCTTGTTTAGTGTCAAAACTCTGTTAAAAATTGTAGGAATGAAATATGTCCAGAATGTAAGTTGCCCATAGTTTACAGAAACCACCAAATGTAACTCAGTACACCTTAAAATTGAAAACAAAATTATTTTGCAAAATTTTTATCCTATATGTAACAAAACTTTGTAATTTAGCCTTCGATGCGCATTTAAAAACAAACCTAAATAAGTGAAAACTACTGACAAAATGTTAACAAATATGATCACCAGAAAACAGGATTGAAGTAAGGTACTTATATCTAATATGGTCCAGTTCTCAATACGGCTCACTAGTCGCCATTGTGTGATAATGCCGAGATCTATGTGGGATCCATACACACTAGTCTCCAGTATGAACGTACACCATCCATAAACAGCTGTCTTACATCATACATGTGTTATGTTAGTAATATGATCTTTGAAAGAAATGTGCAATGGGAGTGCATGACTGGATTTGTTTACTTGGACATACTCCACTGCGAAATAAATGACTGTCAAAAGAAAACTAAAAATAAGACAAGAAAACATAAATAAGCAGAGTATGCTTTAGTCATCAGGATACATACACAACATGAAATTCCAAAACTGGAATCTGGTAAGATAAAACAAGGAACAAACAGAAAATAAAATAAATAACAAAAATATAAAAATAGCTAAGTTTACATGCGACACAACGATGAGACGAAACAAAAACACAAACAGAAATACAGCAAACAACACAACGATGAGACTAAACAAAAAACAAAGATGTCGGACACAAACAGAAAAACAACAAACGACACAATTAATATTATTTCGCAATGGAGTAGTCCAAGTAAATAAATCCAGTTATGTTAGTAATGTAATTAATGACTTATGCACACATGATTTTTGAACCTCAACAGTGGGCAATATTCTGTACAGGTACCTTACGTTACGTATTACTTCTGGCTGTTGATATTTTTATGGCAATATATTTTTACTACTTCCTTATTTCTATACGTTTCTTCCAATAGACGAGTCTCGTCAGCTAATGGACTTAAGTAAGATGTCTGGGGTTTATAATGCGTATCCTCCTCGGTGTATTCCCATCACGCCACTGGCTTCCAGGCCCCATTGAGACGCCCGGCTTTTGTGCGTAAAGGAGGAAGCGTATAAAAAAAAGAAAGAGACGTGGAAGATGGGCAGAGAACTACCATACGCACACACTGACGCGCCCGGACGCCACGCACTTCCGGGAACATAAAATTAGCGTAACAGTCAGCCGGACCGGGGGCTTGGAAGTGGCTACACCAGATTTCAGGCCGTTTCGCAGCACATTAAACCCACTCTCCGGCCAACGACTCGAGGAGAATAAAACTGCCGCCCTCTCGACGACATTATACATCCTCGTGCCTGATACTTGGGTTAAAAACTTCCGCCACGCAGAAAAAGTTTACTCTCAATCTCCCTTGATTTAATGCTTTCACTTTCGGTCTATTTATATTAACCTTTTTGGCCGGTGAATTTTTAGCAAATATTGCTCTCTTGTTCAGTTTCTATAAGCCTGTTGTAATGAAGGGGTTTTTATGGCACATTGTAGAAGAAATTTACATTAAGTATGTAGCACAAGGTTCTTTGCTGTCGAAAAAATTACGAACCACAGTACAGGAAGTGATGCTGAGGTTATGACGCACACGCAAAAACACATACATTTATTATGCTCATGCATATATATACACATACACGTGTACAGATATAGGGTAAACTGATCATCATCAGAGTCCCGGATATGTCGCGGGTTCGACGACCAGCAGGCTGGATTCCACAGTCCTGTATACACTATGTCCTCAGCTACTTGTTACATTGGTTGCTGCTCCAGTGAGTGAGCATTTGAACATTTGACAATGTAGCGCGGGAGTCCATGAGTGTTTACATGCATGTCCGCCATGACTTAGAAATACAACCTTTCCTTGTTTGAATCCCCGAAATTTCCGAGACTCTACTGATCACACATCGTGATATACCTTAAGAGGATGTGGTACATAATTCAACGCTAAAAGCATTAATCTACAACTGTAGGTTTCTTGGAGCCAATTTGCGAAAGTTAAACAATAGTAATCCTAGACAATAGTTTTAACCAACGTTTTAAACAAATTTTTTTCATGTGTTACGAACTTCTGAGGCACAATCTCCGACGCCGGAACCTCGTGCATTTAACTGCGACGTAAGAGATAACGCGTAACGAATTATTAATTCTGGATAAATATCTAGTTGGGAAATACCATTACGTAGGATTGTCATTGAGTATTTTATCCATATTGGCTTCGAAAAAAGCGTAGAAATCAGTTGATGTTTTCAGCGTTTATTTATCTACTACGCACTCTTAATATTGTGATGAACCACACCGTGAGCTTCACAAAATTGGGAAGGATCTGTACTTCCAATCAACTAGATTACCAACAGAGGGCAGGCACGTGTAGTTTTGTCCATAAGTAAGGCCCGGTAGTTTTCCCGAAAATATTTTTGTCCCACTTTGTTTCAGTGTCTTACGTGCACACCTGCAGCTCAACTTCATGGCTATTGACAGAGTGTTTTTGTGCAGAGTTATTATTCATTTGACTGTGCCAATCAGTACATGGATAACTCTGACACAACACGTCTGTGATTTGTGGGTTTAACCTCCAGACGTTGTATGTTACGGCATCCAATCACTGACCACAAAGCAGAGATGCAGGTGCGCACGTAAGGCACTGAAACAAAGTGCTGCAAAATTCTTTTCGCGAAAACTACCGCGCCCTAGCCATAAGTGACTAATATATCATATGTACGATCCCAATTAGAATGATAAACATATTTCTGTTGCTGACGTTCGAAGCCTTAAAGTAGGGTAAATTTAGTAGATTTACCCTGTACATACATATATGCTTACATGCACGTTTATGCAAATACCAACACATACTAATACATATACAGATAACTACATGAATACGTTCACATGGCATACGCACAGTATTTTAAGAAAAAGGTTTAATTTATGAATACGCGTGTGGCAAATAGGGAAATCCATTAGCTTCTTCGCCAGCCTAGTTATCAAGATAAATCAACGACACAATTGGTGAATTGAGTGAAGATATATTGGTCATACAGGTTTTTAGCGATAGTGACGGGTGACATAATGCGGGTATGGAGCAGCGCCGACATGAACGGCTGCAGAAACGGGAAAGCCTTGAGATAACCAGCCGACCAGCGACATCGACGGGCATGAATCCAGCATGCGAAAATTCGGGTACCAACCCGCCGGGAATCGAACCAGGTTCACCGTTGTGGAAGGCAAGTGCTTTGGTTACTGTGGCAACCCCGTCCCCACGACACACATGGTATTATACGACAGTGGTGTGAAACATTGGCAAACTAATGCGATATCCCTTGTCAGTAATTCAATGAAATCATGCAAGACAAAATAAGTTTTAGCGTCTGATATAGACCATGATACCATTACGTATAGGACAAACAGCTCAGAAAATCAGAAACTGAAAAGGTAGCGGCAATATACTTTAGTATATTGAACCAGCCAATCATTGGCCAGTAGCGGTTACTGAATACCGTTAGAAACCGAAATCATATAGGATTTACCGGCAATCCCTCGCGGGTCTTCCCTATAGCGAGTTGAGTAATTTACAACTGTGCCCTCTTGGTCGATAAAGAACTGAAAGATGGAGAAGAGAACGAAGTATATGCACAGGACGCTCAAGCCTCGCTCCGTGCAAGCCTATACTCGTAAACATTATTCTGCAAAATGTGCAAATCTGTGCACAACCGATGTTAATTATTCTCTCAGAGAGGGTTAGTAATTATTCGAGTCAATGAATTGTGAAATGGTATTGTAGATAGCAATGTGACACATAGCCGCCTTCAGAAAAAAAAAATAATAATTGCCTTGAACAACCTGAAACAAATTTTTATATTACATTCCACCGTGTCGTTCATTTGTCGAATTAGGTTGGAGGTAGCGCAGTTGTTCCAAGATGTTACATGCATGAAAACAAATATATATCTTCATTGAAAGCTTCGCAGCCCCACATTTGGTCTCTAGGAGAGGGAGGGGGGAGGGGAGAACTTATTGTCCTACTCTGTTCCTTTCTTCCTATCTTTAGCTTTCTCTCACTCTCTTCCAACCCTTCTGACTTCTTCCGTTAGCCAGTTAAAAAAAAATAATAGGATAGTTTGCTTTAAAGGCGGTTCGGAATAAAGTGAGCACTCAAAAAAGCCCTGCTAAAGTTATGTTTTCAGCCAATTCGTATTTTTCCGCCCGAAACAGCTAAAGACGGGACACGTCTCACCTCTACCGACACGTCTCTGGATTTTTGCGCGCGAAAGATAAATTATGCAGTCTGTATGAATCGATATCGTTCAATAAAATAAGATTATTGATTATATATAATATAATTATGTCGATTTCGGTTGATTTTGTTTCCGTATTGTTATATACAAATAGGAAAATACATGGAAATAAATTTCGTAATTTCGCTGCCAACTGTACATGTACTAAGGCAACTAGAGTTAATGTTGAATTAAAGGCAATAATGGCAACTGATATTTTTCAAATGTTAAATGTTTAGTGCTCACTTTATCCCGAACGACATATAGTCAGTAAACTCGTGAAATTGTCCTGTTTCAAATGACAGATACCTAATGCAGGAAGGCGAGCAATCACATTACACAATTAATATATAACCGGCCCGTAGTTGGCTGGTAGTAACACCACTACAACATTTTTGAGCTCTGTCTGTCAATCTTACAGCAACATGGCTTAAGGCTATTCAAGACTAGCGAATATCAGCACTCTCTCATATTCCTATGAAACTCAGAATATATGCTCTGAATCACGTTAATAGACAGTTAAAGCGGTCGCAGACATTGTATAAAGGCTATAGTGCGCGCTTCAGTCTGAGGAAGGACGTGGAAGGAAGAGGTTACGTCGCTTGATCTCTAACCTCGTAAGAAAGGCGAGCGTAAGAAATAGTCGCGTCGTAGAAAGGGACACGCACTTGTTACTGCACACATATAACACAATGAGTCGACAGTTCGCATTGCTATCGACTTGGTATCGTTGCAATCAGGATGAATGCTGCTATTGGTGTTTAGTGCACCTAAGATGTCGCTAATTTTTGACACTGAAAACCTTATCTTCAGCAATATTTCAAAAATACGAAGATGCATTCTTTCGTGTATTAATAACGTTTGTCCATTAGGCCGTGACATCTAATCCTGGAACATTTTTCTTTATCAGTGAGTCTTATAGGTTTCGTTAGTTGTATGAGCCCATAGTCATGCAAATTTAGACTTTGACATGTTGTTATTTGAATACTATGCAAGCTAAAAATGTTCCCATTAGAGGAAAACGCAGTCTTAAGTGACGTCTACAAAACTGACATAATTTCGTACTCAAATAAAATTATTAATTTCGCACTTGAACGGCATTAATAGTCCGGGGTCAAGTGTTACATGACAAGTTGCACCATTCTGTTTCACCCAAGTGGCTTGACTGATTTGGTTGATATTGTGGTCTGCAGATGGTTCATGCCGTCATAATCTATAGCCAAGCCTGTTTTTTTTTTATAGTTGTGGCCACTTAGCAAGTACCAAGTCAAAAAGTATAAATGAGTAGTCCAGTTCCAAAACTCGTCTTGTCCATCACCAAGGAAAAATTAGTTCTGAACAGTTTTGTGTAGCTTTTAAACGTGTGCTGGAGTTGATGTGATGTAGTTCCCAAAACTCGCCTTATTCAATAACAGATACACTCTTGAAAACTGCTTTGGCCATGTCACAAATGAGCTCGCAAATCAGTTTTTCACGATTTGCTCAGTTTTAGTGAAAGTGGACAAGACGAGTTTTGGTACTGGACTACTCAAATGCACTTGCTGGTGCGTGGATTAAACGGAAGTTTGAAAGCTGAAGACCGGAGCAGACGTAAGTTCCTGTAACGTCATAGAAATTTGTCTTAACAAGTCTGCTGTGTTCCTCTGCATCTTCACCGTTATGTCGCCTAGTCTATTGTCTGTGACATCGTCGTTGTTTTCCTGTCGTGTATCCAACATTGTCTTCGTCCCAGTATTGTCTGTGCTGTCATAATTGTGGTGTCCTGAGTTTTACAGATTATTTTGTTTCTTCATTCGACTTTTCTTTTTATGATGCTTTTTTTTTTTTTTTTAGAAGTTGTTGACTAATTCCTAATATGATTTTTTATGTTCTGTTGTTAAGGTTTACGGATGTGTTGACTACAGCCTAACTATGCTTGTTTTCTCATATTTTCGTTTTTCGTTTGCTTTTTCCTTTTTCTCCTACTTAGACTTCTGGGAAGAATATTGCAGTAGCGTATGTTCACAATAGTACAGGACGTTAGCATCAAGACCAGTGAAACCGCGTACTTTTGCGGACTCTATCGACAATGCCTGAGAAACCTAATACACTCCGTAATAAATATACGGTCATTTGATCGACATTTTCAGCAGTGTACAATTTTTGATTTCGAGTCACAGAATATTTACGAATATAGAAGTGAAATTGTCGGTAGGACGGCAAACTAAGTCACACGTACCAGCAAAATGGTTTTACTGGCCATCAACATTACGGAAACGCCTACCAACAATCCCGCTACCCGGCAACCAGGCCAATAGGAAACCTGTAGCAACATGCAGGGGCCAAACATACACGGGGTTGGTATCAACAGCCTCGGGCAGCCAATAAGCGGACAAGTTCGCCCGTATCAAATGAGCCGCCACGTCATTTCACGTCCGTATAGTTTGTGCTCGAGTGTTCCGACAACGTACAGAGCCACAACCGTCTTTAGATATTAGATCTGGCAACCCTGCCATGAAGGGTAATTTTAACACTTCTTTTGTCTAACCAACGGCTGTGGCTTTCTCTGATTCGCCTATATGTAGGGCACAATAACGAATCAGGCAAAGCCATTGCCTATGGAGAGCTAACAGAAGTGTTAAAATTACCCTTCCTGGCACGGTTGCCAGATCTAAGTCCGCAGCCGTCTACTAAAGACGGCTATGGCAGAGTACAAAAGACTTCCTAAATGGCACTGAAAATTTTTAACCCATGCAAAGTATAGTTCACGGCACATGCTTCAGCTTGTAAAAAAAAAAAAAAAAACATAGTATCAGATTTTTTACTAGGCCTACACAAAAATGTTAACATAAATATTAATTTCATTGTTTCTTAAAAATACACAGGAATGCTACAATTGATGTATGGGAAACAGTTTTAACATACATACTTTCTTAACACTCGTACAATCGGTGTGGTAATTACACAAACAATTACAATGTGGGTGTTGCACGTGGGATACGAATTTCCAGCTAAGTCTGCTCATTATGTAACAACCCACATCACCGAGCCCACTCCTCGCTAGACTGATCTGATCTCAACAAAGTTCCGTACAACATCACGAGTGTGGTTAGCGCTTCAAACTAGTGTCGAGTGTTCGCCCGATTAATGCCGCGGTGCGAGCCCGCTAGGAAGCTTGGTTTGGAGGGTGCGATGTGACAAACAAAAATTCCTCGAAATTTCGTAACCCAAACATAGAGCCAGAGATTTTTGAGAAAAAAATTCTGCACCAACTTGATTCAACATCTTACATGGACACCTGTACATTCAGAGAAAGAATTTTTCCATTACACTAAATATATTTGTTTGGGTGGTGTTTGCTTCAAAGACCAAGCCTCGAGTCCTCCAAACAAATTTAATTTTTCCCTCGACCAAATTATTCATTTAAACGCACTTTTTTTGGGCCGAACATATATTTGGTTACTACAGGACCTCGAATAAATATTTCGTGTTAGCAAAACATCCCGTTACAACATGTCAACAAAATAATATTGACAGTTATACGTGATGTGCTTTGAGCTAACAATTTTTTTTTTCAGTGGACTTAAATGATTTTGTTGGCGAAACTGTATCCATTTGGCAGACTGGCGTGCGTGAGCGATAAGATGGCGAATACTGTATACTTCAACTTTCAAAATATAAGCTTGTGCGACAAGTAGGGCGTCTAAACTGTTAATCAGCATAATTAAGAGATCTTAATTTTAGTTATAACAATTTCAAAGTGGCTAATTCGATTGACCACAAAAGAAAATGCTATAAAATTGGAAAACACCGCAGCCGCACGTCTCGTTCTTTATGCTGTGATGGACGGCGATAATTATAATTATATTATTTGACGTCGTTTACTTTATCGCAGACGGAAGACAAACATGTTTGAATATACGGCAGTACAATCACAAAACAAATTCCTATTCCTAAACCAATAACAAGCCTATCGTCACCGAAGCACTCGCAGCTCAGTTGGAAGCCGACCCCCCGTGGTTCAGTTGGTTGAGCGGCCGGCTTTGGTGCGGGGGGTTCTGGGTTCGATTCCCAGGGCTGGCTGGGTGTAAATTTGTGTTTGTCCATTTGGGTCTCCAAAATTGTCACTATACAAACTGTCTCACGAAAAGTACTGGGGTCACTCAAATTAAGTCACATTCAAGGGGGGAATGTTTGGTGCAGTGGTGATGCGTGAAAAATGAAAAATAAAAAAAATAAAAAAGTTGGTTAGGCCATGAACAGAAGGAGGCAAGGCAAGGGTTAGTGGATCAAATCCCGGCCTATCCGTATTTTTTTTAATTTCCTACATTTTTTAAGTTCATAAAAATATTTTTTTTAGTTATTAAAATATTGCATGTGCACTTAATATGTCCAACGAAATATTTTAATCACCAGCTAAATATTTTGTACTGTTAACAAAACACAACCATTTGCCTCAAACAAATCGAGGGAACAAAATAATTTGGTACGAGCAAACAAATATCTAATTGCCCCTATACAAACATATGATTTGGTTGATTCAAACAAATTTTGTTTGCACGAACAATTTTTTTTTTCAGTGATAACTCTGCGTCTTTTTAAGTGATTGGTTGTCGTCTAGGGTTTCCGCCCGCTAATCACCTGAAGATGGGAGCAGATGTCATCTCCTGAAACGTCGTGAAAAATCTGTCTTTAGAAACCTACTGTGTTCCTTTGTGTCTTCACCGTTGTGTCTAGCCTGTTGTCTGATGACGTCATCGTTGTTATCCTGTCTTGTGTCCATTATGTCTTCGTCCCAGTATTGTCTGTGCTGTATTAGTTGTGGTACCCTGGGATTTACGGATTATTTTGCTTTGTAATTCGACTTTTATTTTTGGATGTTTATTTTACTTTCCTCTATTAGTTGTTGAATAATTCCTAGAGACACGAGTATTTCGCGTATTGATTCTAGGTCAGGCTGAACGTCAATGATGTATACTTCACTGTCATTACTTTGATCGGACGACAGATGTTCTGATACACATTTGACGACTGCAAACCAGTAATGAATAAGTAAATAAATCGTTGCGAACACACGTGATATCTACGTGTACGGTTATTAGCCAATGAATATTCGCTGTAGCCAGTGTGTGTATAGGACAGAGAAGTCTAAGCTACTATCAGATGAATACGCCGAATAATCGTGCCTCTGCAGTAATTCCTAACGGGATCTTTCATGCTCTGTTATATTGGTTTATGGACATGTTGGCTACAGCCAAACTAGGCTTGTTTCTGTTTTTTTCTCTGTCTCGTTCTAAGATTTCTGGGACGACATAATATTCCAATGGTGTATGTCCACGACAGTAAAGTACATCACAGACGTGTGGTGTCGCAGTAACCTTGCTATGATTGGCACAGTCAAATGAGCGACGCCTCTGCTCAAATACATTCTGCCAATAATCACGAAGCAGAGATGTATATGTACAGATAAGGCATTGAAACCAGATGATGTAAAAATATTTTCGCAACTAACTAATGGTTCAACAGATAGGTCGCGGTACTTAGTAAATAAAATTTTTGTTCTCAGTTAATTTATTTACCTTTTTAGGATAAACTTAAATATATTGGGAACCATTTCTACCGTAAAATATTTACGTTATACGAGTTTTCTCAGTTATGAAAGATAGTATTTTTTTTTATCAATTTAGTAAAGAAGTCTTTCTTTAACGAACCATTGTAACAAAATTTTCTTGTAAAATTATTGTGTTTTATAGTGACAAAGAGTTGGGTTTGTAATACTGCTTACGAAAACTTTGTTTTAAACTAAAAACATGACACTAATTAGGAATAGCTAATTATGGACCATTAACAGTCTATGAAATGCATTTGGCTGAAATGATGTCAAACGTTTAAAAAAAAAAAAAAAAAAAACAATAAAAATTAAATGGACACTCAAAATGAACATGAACTTCAAGAATGATAATTAAACGTGACTTTTTATAGTAAATCGTACAGTCTGCAAGTACAAATAATGAGCAAAATCACATTTCGGCTTACCACAATGTTTACCATGAAGTGCATTAATGGTTGACCATAATAAAAGTAGTATGGGTAATTTTTTCCACGTAAAAATAAAACACAAGTAAAATACCTAATAAAATATATTTATAATATGTTAGGATTATATTCAAGAGTATAGTAAAAATGGTGTAGTACTTAATCACAAATGCAACTCTAAATAAAACATATGTACCTAATTTAAACTTCGAATACTTTTACAAGAACGTATGTAGTTCTACAAATAATTTCCTTGGACGCTAAAAATACAAGTTTCTACTAAAATTAAATTTTATCAATGAAAATTTTCAAACCACTATAATTCATACAGGCGTGAAAATTTAACTCATAACCCTATTTTCGTGAAGGAAAGATGAATAGTTTTTAAAACGTCTGAACAAAAACGTTTGCATGTTACCAGCGACAATACTATTATTTTTATGCGTCTTCCCATTACTTTCCATATTAATGTGGACATTGTTGCATGCCGGTGGGGAGTCACTTTTAACGAGCTCTGGGCAAAGAACTCTCCACAGACAGAGTGGAACCCTGGTGGTTCTAAGGCCGACTGGAATAAAAACCACAGTTCTCAGTTCAAGTCCAGATATTCTGTTCACAGTTGAAAACCTACTGTGTTTTGACATGTCATAAACCCACTGATGCATGTTCTTATACCTCCTCATACTCCCCTTAAGAGTTATTGGACGCTATATTTTTTTTTACGTTCGAAGCACGGAAACGGGGAAGGCGATAAGTCGAATATAACACGTCTGTCAAACACCTCATCGCCTCTAAACTAAACTAGCGTACAGCGTTTTGGTAGAAACCGTTTTCAAACGGGACTTATAGCGATGACCCTGTTATTTCATTTTTGGAAATAAAATTCAATGCAGTTTTCTATTATTTGGTTTTCCGATTACGGTTGATATTTTTTCAGCTACAGAAACGTGAAAAAGTCATTTTTAGCACTTTCGAAGAGCTTGGAAAACACGTTTTTAAATTAGCGGACGACAATTTTTAAAATCATTGGGACACTGTTTCAAGTATGTCTTATTTTTGCAGATAAACGCAATGGAAAAATTTTTAATAGTTATACAAAATAAAATACTTTCCATACCATGCCACAGCACGACTCACGCGCCAGGTCAACTATCTCTTAAGGGTCTTGCCTAACCGCACTTCAAATGCGTTGTAGTGCGCTGAAAATACGTTCTCCTCTTACAAAACTATTCCACACGTGCCCATCGTGCCAATGTATGAAATGAAAACACACATCGGACAAGTACAGAATGCCATGCTCATTAAATACAGTGTTTCAAAGGCCTCCAACAAAGTTAAAATAACGGCAATTTCAGACTACCGTTCTTCAAAATCAACCAACCGAATGCTTGCGTAACTCAGATAGAATCGTGCATTGAACTTTGCTACGACTTTCCACCAGTAATATTTTATTGTCATAGCTTAAAGTCCCAAAATAAATGTGGGTCAAAGTCAATCATGCACGCTATTTCAGCGCTCGGCTCGTTATGGTGATGAGGCAATAGATGCAAGCTTTAAATTCGCCCTTACAGCTCATTAGATTCTGAGAACAACGCGTAAAATCGGTCAGGTAGGCGTCATTTTTAAGATGATTTGTGTGCGCTATATAGTTAATGTTCTAAGTAGTAGCAAAGTTATTTTAAGTTACATGACGAGCTATTTTTGTATGATTCTTGCAATGGGGACATACGCCATTGCCGCAAATGGCGTGTCACAGAAAACGAGATAACACAACGCACACACAAACAGGTAAGTAAACAAACAAAAGAAACAAAAAGACTTTGTTTGCAACTGTCACACAACGGTAAACATACACAATTCCACAAGGAATCCAGTCAGTGATTTACAAGTAAATAACACAAACGAGCACCCAAGCACAAAAAAAGGCTAAGTAAAAAATAAATTAATAACTCAAGATTTTTCCACAAAAGGAATTCTGTCAGTAAATACAAAACAAAAGACAAAAATAATTGCAACAGACAAAACAAAACAAACAACAAACGAACTGAATGTGAACGACACAGCAGAAACACAGATATCTTGAGGAAAGCGAAAGCGAACAAAATCAAATAAAAAAGCAACTGAGGACAATAAGACAATTAAAACACCCCTAGAACGCAACGCTCTCCTTGCGACTAAACAAACTGAGAAGTTTCGGAGACTGCAACCTATCTCAGTCGTCAAGCACACGCACAGCCCGAGGAGCCCACGCAGACTGAGTATGGGCACTGGAAAACAAGGGGTTTATACTAATGACGTGTATTTAAAATTTTGAAATTAATAGTATTTTAATTCAATTTACTGGAACATATTTTTATTATTAAAACTAAGGAGCTGAAAATTAAATTTCTCACAAAAAAAAATCGAAAAATAAAAAAAAAAATTCGAAAAATCTAGTCGTCTATTGATAGTTAAACGAGTAGTTACATAAGTAGCTCAAGTCACCAAGCAAAGATTTCATTTTCGATTTCTCCCTCATTGATTGTATTATGACATAAAAACTTAACGTACGTATTTTGTGGCAGGCATTATTTTTTTTCCTCGTAAAGACCTATTGTTGGGGATAATGGAGCATGGTAGTGTAGTAGTAAAACAATCGCCTCGCATTCGGGAGGTTCCGGGTTCGATGTCCGGCTCCAGCCATCCTGATTTTGGTTTTCCACAGTTTTCAGATATCACTCCAGGCGAATGCTGCGTAGGTTCCTTAAGGTCTTGGGTCCGAGTTTCTCGGCATTCGAGATAATTATTTTTTAAAATGCATACGAGAGTCGATATCGTAAAATCGCTTCGTAACTTTTTTGCAAATTGGTTTTACTATGCAATGTAATTTTTGGAGACAAACTATATGATGAGTAGAGCCAATTTTCAATTAAAATGAAATTTCGTTAATTAACTAACTATCTAGCTTCTGACTCGACGAAATTAGAGTACGCAGTTTAAATCAGCCATAACAAAGTTACGAACAGATTTTACGATATCGGCACCCATTTATGTTTTAAAAAATAATAGTCGTTCAATGCGAAGAAACTCGGGCCCATGCCCTGCTCGAACTGCGTGCAGCGTGTTCGGAGTTACTTTTTATCTCAAAGACCAGTAAACGTGCGTCCACAATGCTTATCTACGAAAATAAAACACACTTCACACTACTTGTGAATGTGACATTCAATACATCACGCACATAAGAAGCATTATTTTAAAGCCCTCAAACTTGGCTAAAATCAGCTTTTTCACGCGGCTGTTTCTCAAGATATATGTAACGGATTTGTTCGAAACAGAGGTCCACAAGTACGTTGTACTTTGCTACAGAGACGCGTTCAATAAAATGATAAGGTCACCGCTTGAAGTCCCACATTAAAACCGTTACGGCGGGAATACTGCGCGCTCGTTTACGACTTTGGCCGTAGAGGCGATATCACAATACATGTGCCGGCCGACGTCGCTCGTAGTGCCTCATCGGTTTTCGTCTCACACACACAAACATACCCTTCATCAGGCGGCTGCCATAAGAGGACGTTTTACATAATGAAACATTAAAATCATTAATCTAGAACTGTAGGTTTCTTGAAACCAATTTGCGAAGGTTAAACAATAGCAATCCTAGACAATAGTTTTAGCCAACGTTTCAAACAAAATTGTTTCCAGTGTTACGAACTTCTGAGGCACAGGCTCTGACGCCGGAACATCGTGCATTTAACTGCGGGGCAAGAGATCACGCGTAATGAATTAGTAATTCTGGATAAATATTTACTCTTAAAGTTGGCAAATACCATTTTATGGGATTGTCATTGAGTATTTTATCCATATTGGTTTCGAGTAAAGCGTAGATATCAATTTATGTTTTCAGCGTTTATTTATCTACCACGCACTGTTAAGGGCGTTCAAGTGGGGAAAAATTCATAATTTTATATTTGTATAAAATAGTGTTAGTTTTGTAGACATTACTTAAGAGTACATTAACATCTAACGGAAAAAAATTAGCTCA